>JAUZNK010065196.1:0-14531 GCA_035046665.1 Euphysa ruthae
TTTTGTAATTCTGTCATGAAGATATGACAAACATGTGTCTGTCGAAAAACCTTTTCGAAATCCAGATTGAAATTTATGTATAATGTTTTCATTTTCAACAAATTTTCTGGTTTGACCTTCAATTACTTTTTTTAAAATCTTGGATGCAATTAATAATAACGATACAGGCCTGTAGTTTTTTGGTTCCATCTTGCTCCCTTTTTTAAATAACGGAGCAATTTTAGCTAGTTTTCAATCATCTGGAAATGTGGTAGTCTTGATGGTCTCAAAATAGAAACACATCCGTCCTTAATGAACATAGATGACATTTCACCAAACCCTGGTGACTTTAGTTCTAAGTCATTAATTATGTTTTTAACTAAATCCTCAGTGACCCTTGAGAATTCAAATTCCTTCGAAATGTTCTTTTGGCTTAAAAATTAGGTATCATAAATATTTGATGCTTTTGGAAGGAAGTTTGAGAGATTGGTTGAAAGATTTCCCAAAAATTTTTTACAACTATTAGCAATTTGAAGATGATTAAAAACAAACTTATTACCTTGTTTTTGTTTTAAACAAAAAGTGGATTGTGAAGATGGGTTTTTTAATTTTGTAACTCCTATATCGTTCAAAGTTTTCCACAGATTTTTAGGTTTACCTATACTTTCATTAAGTTTATTTGTAAAAAAATCTCTTTTTATTTTATTAACAGTTCCAAGAGCATCATTTTTAGCTCTGTTATATAGTTCCTTGTCTGCATCAGTTTTTGTCATTTTAAATTGCTTATACAATTTATGTCTTATAGCTATTTTTTCTGCAACTTCTATGTTAAACCACTCTTGAGAATTATTTTTTATTCTAATTGTTTTCAAGGGTGCTATATCTTCAATAGCTTGGATAAATTTTTATGAAAAATCTACAAACGCCAAGTTAACTTTATAACGGGATGATATATTCGGTCATACTGCAGGCAGTCGATGCACTATTAATAGTTTGGTAGTAACTACTTGTTTATCAACTGTTAAAGCAAATTTGTGGCATGAATTAAATTTTCTATGAAAATGCCTTTGAAACTTCAAAAGTTGTATTTTATGAAAATTTCGCACTTTTATTAGAAGAATTGCTTAAACACCTTATGCATTCAGTTCGATTTTGAAAGATGGCTAAATCACTAAAACTTTCATGTGTGTGAAAAAAAATTGAGATAAATATCGAGAAAGTGTCGCTTACTACTGAACGATAAAAAAAAAACAGAAATAGAGAAAAAATTATAAGCACACGTACGCTTTTTGAAGATCCCCTCACCTTGCACGTTTTTGCACGATTTTGAAGTACTGAAAATTGATTTTAGAGACATTCAATTTAAAATAACCCGTTTTGTAGTAATTTTTACTATACCATATTGTATGTTAGTTATATGTAGCATCCTGAATGAAGAAAATGTTGCATAATGTAGCATTTGAACCAACGACCTCAGCATTACATGTCAAACCCTCTTGATGCTGGGATATTGCAATCCTTATTGGAATGTTCTAACACATGACTGTTGCTCACGATATGAACCAGCTTGTCTCATTTTGTGATTAACTATTGTATCATGGTCGTCCCAATCATCAAGATTATTAGAAAGACTTAATCTGAAAAATTTAATCTGAAATTGGTTTAACTTCACATTACTTGCAGGTTATTTGCTGATCTTTCTTTAAAAGTTAGAAAATAAATTTGGTTGTTAATTTGAAACCACTATTAGGCACTTTAATTGAATCCACCCAATGGCAAGATTTTTGCACGAAGCTTGATTTGAACATACAACCTCAGCATTACATGGACAACACTTTGCCGACTGAGCTACTCACAATGAGATTTTGAGATCCTTATTGGAGAATTCTAATACATGAATGTTGGCCAACGTATAAACCAGCATTTCTGCTTTATGATCAAATGTAAATCAGTCAATCATCATTCCAGTGATCAAGGTTTCTAGACTAACTGAAGATTCAAGTTATGGTGAAGATTTTGGCTTGACATCTTGGCTTAACCTGCAACAGAAGAAACTATCACACAATCAGATCTCAATTCCAGCGATATCTTTTATAAAAAAATACTGTAAAAGCTTGTTTTTTGAAGTTAAATATAAATATCGTCTCCTTTTTTTGTATAGATTTTTATTTCATATATTCAAATCGAATAGGTCAGTTATACATATAATATATAGCAAGTTTAATATTTTTGGGCAATATTTTTATGAGTTTTTGGGTATGTTGTTTGTGTTCTTACCAAGAAAGTGACCAAAAAAGATGAAGGTGGGTGAAGAAACAACATCTTTCACAGGGCATTTTAATAATCCATCAGGTATTCAAACAACGTCACCAAACAAAAAAAATCCATCCCAGGCGCCTGTTAAATGGTTTGACTTTACTATACATGCTAAAGATAGAGTCAAACCTCAAAAATGGGATATGCCCAATTCGGTGCAAAATGAAATCAACTACCCAATTGCTAAGAGAAACAGTTGAAGTTATTACATCAAATGCATCATTAAACTCTCTCGTAGTAAACTCACAGTTCGGGGTATTATCACAAATATTGTCTTTATTGAGATGTCCAGCAAACTGACCATACGTGAAGCGTTTATTACGGATCAATGCGCATTGCGCTTTTGGAGAAAAATGTCTAATCGGGAAAAAATCCTATCAATTAAGTAACGCCTTTATTGAGGTTTATGCATCCGAACGAAGACTCAAAAATTTTGCTTCAATTATATAAAACAAAAAATGTGTGAAACTGGGCCATGTTGAAAAAGATTTAGTGACGCTTTAAGATTGAAAATAAAATGTGTTGAAAAAGAAAAAAAAATGTTTTAATATGATCTAAGCTTTCATTTTTCATATATGTAGGAGTGAAGACATATTCTTCGCAATAAATTTGTTTTAGTAAATAAGCAAACCATTTCAGCATTTACAACCGTAAAGCAGAATGCTTTCATTAATTCAGACGGCTGAAAATGTAGTAAGTGTAGTCAAAACGATATTATTCTGTGCAAACCAATAACACAACGCAAATCCAAAACCCTAAAATACAACAAATAAAGGCTAAACTAACAAAAACTAAATTTTAAAACACCACCATTGACGAAAAACGTAAAAATAACGGCTTTGTTTGGAGGAATATGTAACAATTTAATACTAATTATTCTGTTTTGAATGTTGATACGACGACTGTTTCTGCCCTCATAAAAAAAATTAAAAAGTGCAGAAATAATATCAATGTTCTGCTTCGAACGTTTCTTTTTTCTTTTGAGTCTTAACAACTATTTGTCATCGTCAGTAGAAATATTTGAGTTTTTATATCCAAATCTGACTTATCTGCGTCAGTAGATTTTGCGGTAAGTTTTTTTTTGAGGTTTCAAACTAATCAAATATGTACAAAACAATCAAAAATACGTTATTTTTCCACATTAAAAGAAATGTGTTAAAGAGAAAATACTTTTTTATACAGTCTGGCTAGAGAATTTATTCCAAATATTTAAGATAAACGTCGAAATAGTGGCCACTCGTGATAAGATTTTGCGTCTTAAAAAGTAAATATTCGGGCACTCGCCGTACAATTCAATCATACTTCCAAAAAAATCAGAAATTTATGGATCGGCTATAGTGATAAGCCAATAGCACTATAAAAAAATGTAAAAAAGACCTGTGGGTGAGAACGGAACATTCAATAATACTAAAATGTTTAAAAAGTTTCATCACGGTACTTTTTGGTTACAGGCCGGCCTAAATACTACGACTAGAAAAAATAGATACCAACTAATATACTTTTCAAAAAATTATTGTTTTTTTTTAAATCTTTTGAAAATTTAAGAGTCAGTTTCTTGGCAGCTACAGACTACTATAAAAAACATGTTTTTTTGTAACTATGGTTAGCAGTTAAAACGTTTCGTTTTCATGGTCTATGGAATAATATTGAAATACTAGCTGGTAAAATACGTCGTCATACACCGGGAGAGAGTTACTCTTCGTTCTTTGAATCTAGCCGCTCACTTTGATATTGCCTTCCAAAGCTACTCCTTCGTCAGTTTACAATGAAAAATTTTTTATATAAGAAAGTTTTCCCGTGCACTTATTTATACAGTGAATTTTAACTTATAGCAGATATTTCCTGATATTACAGGTTCTGCTCAAAGATAACGTTAAGAACAAATTATCGCAAGTTGTCAGCGTCGAGCTCGTAAACTTTCGATCCGTAGTTCGACGCCTTGCCAACTGAGTTATACCCGTATACCGCGCTGATCAAAATTTTGTGTTTAAGATTTTCTTATTATCTGTTATTAACCAATAAAAATCTTGAAAAATTGGCTCTTAATTAAAAACGAACCTACCAATGAAAATACAGATAGATACAAACAGATTTTTTAACGTAATAATAAAGACTAGCCGGTAAACCGGCATCGCACGCATAGGATGAAAAATAAATTTTCGCCAAATTTAGGAGTCGAACTGGTAACTTTTCGATCCGTAGTTCGAAACTTGCAAACTGAGTTATCCCCGTATACCGCGCTGATCAAAACTTTGCGTTTTAGATTTTCTTATTATTTGTTATTGCAAATTTGCCCGTTGTTTAAAAACGTTAATGAAAAACTAACCAATCAATGAAAATACAGTGAGATACATACAGATTTTAATTCTACATACTTAATCAACGGAGTCTCTTTCATTGAATTCGTAGCAGTCACTCCGACAACCATTTTGTCAACTATTTTATTATATGCGGAGAAAGTCACTGGACCAGGCATATTCATAAGCGCTGTAAACTTTTCTATGCTAACATAACCATGAACCATTGTTCTCACAGTATAAACCATTCTTCGGTTGATATCAAAGCTTTTGGCAGCTTTCTCCTTTGATAAAATTTCACATGAAGTGTATAATTATTATATTAGGAATTATAATAATTCCTTAACATAGCCAAAGCTACAGTTTAGTACAAGTTTAGATGATAGACCCAAGATTGTCACAGTGACAAAATGGACAAAGTAGTTCACTAAAAAGACACTAGATAAAAAAAATAAACTAATCTGATTCCAATTATATCTTGACAGGTAACATAGGGTATCATTTTAACTTTTTTTTTTTGCTGAAACGGAGGTTGACAAATCGATATTTTCAATATTTACAGGGGTGTTATTTAATTCATTATTTACAGGAGTGTTATTTAATTCATTATTTAAATCATTTAATTCATTATTTACAGCGTTATTTTCTTTGTTACTTAAAAATGGAATACTGGGTTTTTTTTCATAAAACTCTTCTTTTTCCTATACTTTCTCATGATAACAGCACATAGCTTCAGCAAAGGAATGGCTTAAAAACAGTTAAAAACGGTTGGTTACCATTTTTAATCTTTTTATACCTCGATTATTAAGCCTTTAACTAGACTTGACAAATAAATACCATTCATAAATTTTTGGAGGCTCTAAGCGTGTTGCTAATGGTGTTGCTAGGGGAACATTTTTTGTACCTGATGTTTTAAATTTCATTTTTGGGACCTTTTTGATCAAAAAATTGTTTTAAAAATGTGTTTAAACGATTCTACACATTTCAAAATAGGTAAAAATGATAATTTAGAAATATTCAAAATTTGAAGATCTCTTAGGGTATTTCCCCCTTAAATAGTTTATGGAAACAATAACAATAATAAAAAATCTATTTGCAAGTGCACAATATTACGATTATGAGGGCTAGGTCAGTCGTTTCGTACCCTAAACCTATTATGTCACTGGATGTAGTAGTGTAACAGTATAACCGTAGCCTATAAAGTCCTAAAGCTTTTCTTTTTGAAATAGCTTGCAGCCAGTGCTTAAAAGGTTGGAGCAGGAGGACTCTTTACCTTCTTCCCATAACTGACTACTTTATTGTTACCTTGATGCAGGAGAAATTAAAGGAAAAAAACACCGACATTCCTATTTTTCTTTGCTTTGGTGCTTAATATTAAGCACCAACAAAGAAAAATAAAGGTATCCCTTTATTTTTCTTTGACTTTGGTGCTTAATATTAATCAGCAAAGAAAAATAAAGGGAATGTTATACTGAGATAATTATAATTATCTCTATGTTTATATTAAATCCTTTTGAAAAGTGCTCAAAATAAATGTATGAGATTTTGTTTAAAAATAATCTTGCCCTTTATTGGTACTGAGCAGTATAGAGCCATAGATTGGCTGCCTGTTGATATGAGGTTAATCAGGCACATATCAAAAGGTAGCCAATTTATGGCTCTACTGCTGAGTACCAATATAAGCACGACTATTCATATTTTTATAAAATCGTATACATTTATTTTGTGCACCTTTCAAACGCGTTTTAAGTGATTTTTTGAGGCCTAAATAAATTCCAGGCAGAACATGCATAGTCAAAATGAGGTAGAGCACGCTTTAAAGCTGGTGTTAAGAAAGATTGTTTACTCTATAAAAATCTATGTTTGGAATTAATTTTATTTAAAATACAGTGACCCATTGTCTTTCCACTCAGGGTTTGATCTAATAAACATCCTAGGTATTTTACTGAGGTATGCTGTTTAGTGAATGTGCCTCTATAAATTATATTAAAGGGATCTGCTTTCTTAGTTTTCATTTTAGAAGAAAAGAGGATACACTTGGTTTTTTCTTCTCCAAAGAGCGCATTTAGTTTATTATCAACAATTTTTTTATTTCTTTTACATCCTTATTTTGGAAAATCAAGCAAGAGTCATCCACATAAAGAAGTATTTCACAGTATTACTTGTGTCATGTCGTTCACATACAGCAGAAACAAAAGCGGTCCTAAAATTGACTCCTGAGGGACGCCACATTTCACAAATGCTTCATCAGAAAGCTCTTTATCAACTTTCAACCTAAATTTTCTATTGGAGAGATAAGACTTAAACCAGAAAACTACATTCTCCGAAAAACGCATGTATTTCAGTTTTTCAAGCAAAAGATCTATTGTGTCAAAGGCCTTTTGGAGATCTATAGGAATCATTCCAGTGTGACATTCCTTTTCAAAACTTTTTTTAATTCTGTCATTAAGATATGGCAAGCATGTGTCTGTCGAAAAAACGCTTTCGAAATCCAGATTGAAATTTATATATGTTCTCTTTTTCAACGAATTCTCTAGTTTGACCTTCAATTAATTACTTTTTCAAAAATGTAATGATTATATTGAAACATGAACTTTGGACACATCATTAAATTCAAGCATTTAGATTAATTAACTCAAAAAATTGCTTTAAATTATAACTTAATTGCCACATGCACATGTCATAATTAGTTGGATAATAATTTGTGAATATATTAATAAATTGTGATTATTTTATGTAAATATGTTATACTCTAAGGAATATGCACTTCCTTATGTTTTTATATAAAAGAACTTAAATTTATTTGTAGGACAGTTGATCTTAGATTAGAATAACTCTATATCGGACTAAACCTTAATTATCTTTTAATCCATTAATGAGAAACATGACACTTGGATGCAATTATTAATAACGATATGGGCCTGTAGTTTTTGGTTCTGCCTTGCTCCCTTTTTTAAATAACGGAGCAATTTTAGCTAGTTTGTAATCCACAGAATTGATCCAAGAATTGCTGACTCCACAGAAAATTCATTGCTGAATTTTGAAGCAAAAATCATGCCTATTTTTTCATATTTTGTCTCATCTTTTATTTATTAACAATTTACAATTTCTTTATTAACAATAACTGAAAAGTAGAGAATGATTCAATCGAGAAAATATTGTCTCTCCTCCCCATTTCTTTATTAATAATATTTGAACAGTAGAGAATAATTAAATTGAGACAATAGTTTCCAAATCAAAACAACATGAAAATTTATTTCAAAAATTTACTGTCGACAGAGAATTTTATTTAAGCGTTAAACAAAAACATTCCATTTGATTGATCTAAAATATCTAATATAATGATGTTTTAATATTTAATTTCGTGTCTTTAAACTGTTTTATGAACAATAAATTAATTTTAAATTGAAATATATTTTTAATGTATATATATTTTTAATTACTGGTAGCGTGAAAAAATTTGTTGTTTGTTGATTACCGTTGCAGTTTTCTTTACGTGATGAGTGAATATGGGGGTCTGGGTGATATATATTTTTTTTTTTACTATTCATCGAATAGATAAATTTTAGGACATTCCAAGAATTTCAGTCTAATATCTTTTAAACTGCAGAAGATATCTTCAAAAAACAATAGGCTCTACCGGGTAGAATAGGGTTAATGATTATTTCTGTCTAAGTTATTCTTGTTAATTTATTTAAGGTTGATAAATAAGGTTGATAAATTATAAGTTCAGATGTTCTTATTTCATGTGTTGTATACTGGTGATGAATTTTAAAGGAATTTTTCAGGAGTTCAACCCAAGGTTGGTGCTTTTCTTACTTTAAAATTACCTTTCTCTTATCTGGTTCACCTGTTACAATTAACCTGATAAATTTTTATTAAATTTAGATTTTATGGAGCATTGAGGCAAATGACGTTAATGTTGCATTGTTTTATACTTTATAAAATTGCGATTGGACTAACTAATTTATCAAACTAGCTATTTTTCTTCGAAGCACTTTGCTTTGGGGTTTGCATCTGATTTTTTTTACTAAGAGATACACAGTTGATAGATCTTTTTTGTGACATAATTATTTTGAGATTGCCACTCTTTTGTTTATAAATAAACACCATTAAACAAGCCTTTTAAGTATATAGTAACCTATCCAGAAATTAATCGTTCAATCATAAAGAATTTTTTCTGGATAAGCGCAACGTAATGGCTTTCGTTCTTATGTTTTTGTTTATTATAAAGTATAAATCTGTTTTTATCATAGCAAATTCTTAGTGTATGCATCGCTCTTCCTATTTGTTATTTTATTTGGTCTACGATTAGATGGTGTTTTTTCATGGAGTTTTTATATTGTATTTGTACCACTCTGGATATGGAAATTGATAGTCTTCATTGGAGCTTCAGTTGGTTTGATTGTATGGATGAAGCATCCAGAATATAGGTAGGTGTTATATGTCTTTTCCCCTCTCCACTCTCATTTTCTCTCTTTTTTCTCCCTCTCTTTCCTTCCCTCTATTTCCCATTCTCTTCTTTCTCCTTCTTTCTTCTCTCTCTCTCTCTCTCTCTCTCTCTCTCTCTCTCTCTCTCTCTCTCTCTAAGTACTATCTAAGTACTAAGACTGGTCAATTTTCGGGGGTGTTCAGCCCAAAAATTTTGAAATATAAATTTTAATATAAATTTTTATTAAAAAAGAGTTTAGTAGGAAATTTGATATAACAAATATAACTTTCAGGATCGTTGTCAGAATTATATGTTTGAATTCAAAGTGAGAATTTACCCCTGAGGTTTTGTGATCATTTATTGATAGCCGACTGCTTCAAACTGACATAAGCTCAGTCACTTTCTATTAATATATTTAAATTTATTTAGGTATGAAACAAGTGTTGATTTACAAGCAATGCTGCTGTCAGCTTTTCTACACGTGTTTTTACTTTTATTTGAACTGCTATTATGTACAAATCTACAGTATCACATTATACCATATCGTCTTGTTTTCATACCTTTGTATTGTATTTCAACATTTGCAACAATTAGTTGTGTTTGGGGTTTTAGACATGACAGAAAACTTGAGGTAATTTATTTTGTCGAAATATTTTTATTATGCTGCAGTAAACTTTTTTTGGTCATTTTAAATTTGTTTTTAATTGAATTAGAAAAAAATATGCAAAATGAGCTATTTTATTTTTCATCGTAACATGAGCATAGCATTTTTTTTTTCACTTTATTTAATAGACATACATTATATTTTTTTTCCTGAAATTTTAAATGAACCATATTTTCATAAGGAAAAAGGAGTGAGGGTTCTTATTTTCTGTTCTCAACCCAAATATTCCCAAAATGGTAATTTTTGTATTACAAACAACATTATGTCAGGATACTATATACGATATCTATGCTATTTCAGGATTATTTGACCTATATTTGACCTATTTGCCAAAAATTTTGTTTGAGGTTCCACCCTGATTTATGAGCTTAAAAGACCGCAGAGACTATCACTAAACAAAATTTCTTACTAGTGGGTTTGGTTTTGAAAATGACTTTAGTCTGATATTCTCAAACAGTTATTAATTTTAGGGATGTGTGGTTTTGTAAAGAGTTTTTGGATTACATTAAAATTTTGATAATGTTAGAAAATATTAAGGCTTCAAATGGCTCTAGGACCTACTTCATAACCTTCACAAAGATTACTTCAATATAGTATATTCCATAATGTATTATTATCTTTACTTAGCTTGAAACCTTCTTCTCTGTGAATATTCTTCAATTCATTTGTATATCTTTAAAATGGGATGAAGTAATTGATTGGAGCTGGGTGGTAAGTAATTTTTAAATAGTTTAAAATAATTTTTTTTCCGATTTTAAAACATTTTATCCATTGTAAACATTTAAAATGGTAATTTGTTTAGTGAATGGGGTTCTGTTATTTATTAGCAGCAGTTTAAAATGGGAAGGTTGTTGATAATAGCAGTTGTGGAGTGTTAATGATGAAAACAAATTGCTCTAAGGGGATGATCGTATGGATAATTTACTGGTTGCACTACCATTATTTTTTAGTACCTGCATTACCTTGCAGATCTATCTACATCACTTTTAAAGTTATAAGGACTGATTGTTTTGCATAAATTAAAACATAAATTTGATAGCTAGTATAATGGCACAACAACTAAGCAAGTTATCTAAAAAAAGTAACAAGATGAAGATTGACAAAAATGGAACGAAAAATCAGAAGCTGCTGGTAAATATTCAATCAGGTAGAAGAATGCTGGAAAATGTTTTTAAGGATGAAAAAATATTTATTTCATAAACTTTTAAACAAAATAGATATCCATATATCACCAAACTTGCTGTCACCTAATTATAGAGCTTTATCTTCAAAAACAAATCTTGCTATCATACTTTATTATTTGAAAGACACTGGATCCTTGTGTGTGACATCAAACAGTTTCAGAATAGCTATAGTTGGTCCAAATTATATATGTTTACATAAGATAAAGAAGAAATGGAACAGAAAGTAGCTGAATTTGGAGCTAAATTTGGAATGCCACAAGCTTTTGGTTGTATTGATAGAACGCATGTACAAATAAAAAGACCAGGAGAAAATTCACAAGATTTTTTTTGAGTGTACAAGCTGTATGTGATTCCAGGGGATATTTTATTGACATGGACTACATGTGGCCAGAAGTATCTAGTATGTATCAATGACTAGTAGAATATTGTGCAAAAGACCTATTTTATATTATTGGTGATCCTGCCTACCCTAACTCCTTAATACATAAAAGAATACAGTGTTTGTAACACAAATGAGCAATTCATTTTAAAAATCTTCATCAATCTTAACAACTACTTTGGGGATATAGCTTCTTAACTCAACATTATTTTTACTTTTACTAAGTTCTGCTGAGTACTGGAAAGTTTTTAAAAAATTAGTCATCCATTTGAAATAGTTGCATTTTGATTTTTGGTTATCAGATTACATTTGTAATTGGTTGATGTTTGAAATCTTTGATATTTAAAACTTTAGCTGATTCTGCAAGAATGTTTTTAAAATTAAGCTGACTCTGCAAAAAAATTCCCAGGTTACAGAAAGAATTCAGAACATATGAGAAAAAAAATTTCCCCTCCTATCGATATTGCACCTAATCACAAACAATATATAGGTAGGCGAAGAATATTTTCTCTCCATATGAACACAAAAATTTTTTATAAATTTTCTAACACAAGTGATATATCGCCAGTAATCATGTTGAAAATTTTCCCGCTTACCAATGAATTTTTTTTGCGTCAGTTAATTAAATTATTATACATTGTTTAGTTATTTTCATCATTTTCAAGTTGTGCAATGTCTTGGTATCACATAGATATATTTCTCAGCTTAATTTCAATTTAATTGAATATTTGGCTCTTTTTCACTATTCTCTTTTAACTGCCGTTGTTTTTCTATTGTTTTTCTTTCTTCCTTGATCCTTGAGTTTGATATTACCTTCAACTTCTCAGAATTATGATTGAATTGTTTACACAGTAGAGAAGTAGTGAACTATAAACTTTCTTGATAAGATTGAAGTGCTATTGAATGAAAAGAATGTTGCACATTGAGTCCAAAAGATTTTTTTTTTCCAAACGTTTAAATGTAAAACAAAAAGGGAAAAGAATTTTTCACATTTGATTTTGTTTCTGTTAAAACAAATGAAATGAAATTTTAAAATTAATGTTGTGAGTTAGGGCACTCAATTTGATGGTAACCAAAGTCAGTAGCCAACGTCAAAACAGCCTAAAATAGCCCTGCATAACAGCATTAACTAAACTGAAAATTGTAAATGCAAAATAAATTCCTTTTTTTTTATTCTATTTTAAAGCCATTTGTAAGTAGAAAATCTTTCATTTTTTGATTGGTTAATGACAAAATGAAAAGTTTGTTGATTTATGTTGTCACTAAGAGTGGCTTTGCTGGCTTAAATTTGGTCAGGAAGATTTTTCCTGTCGTTTGTGGTTCGCTTTGGTTACTTACATGCCTATCTCTTTTTCTCTGGATTTACAGGGCTGGAAAATAGTTGGTCTTAGGTCAGGAAGATTTTTGCTATCGTCTGTGGTTCGCTTTGGTTACTTGTATGCCTATCTTATTTTCTCTGGATTTACAGGGCTGGAAAATAGATTTTATCTTTCATTGCACTTATTATACCTTTATAATGGAGCCATATGTTTTTCTTTGTTTAGAGCAAATAGTTGTAATGTATTTCACATATCAGTCAGTTATGTTGCATACCTGCTAAAAGTTCTTGGAACTGATTTTTTTGGGTGTATTTACAAGAATAATTCACTAAAAAGGTATTTTGAGTGAGAATTGAATGATTGCTAAGCAAGCAAGAAGCAACGTAAATAATCCGAAATTTATTTTGCAAATGTTTTCTTATAAAGTAAATTTTTGGAGGAATAAATTTTATAAATATTTATTTTGCCTTTGGACTCCCAACTGACCCAATAATCTTTTTAATTCTCTCTTGTTTGTCACGTAAATACATTTTTTACATCTGTAAAATTTTATTTTTTTCTTTAAATTTTGTATTTTAAGTAATTAAGTTTTAAGTCAATGACACAGGTCAAGGAATTATTTTAGAATTCTTCCTGAATTTTCTGTTGTTAGAAAATACTACTTCTGGTAGTTTTGATTGGTCAGCACTTTTTCAGATGTGGTTCTTAGATCCTAAATGGTTAAAGAACATGTGTTTGATGATCTTGTTTAGTTATGATATTCAAAAAATTGTTTGTGATGGTTTTTGTTTTTCCTTCCCATTAAACACATTTCCCTTAAATTTTTGTCAAATTGTCAAATATCGTGTTTAATACAACATTATATGGATGTCTCACTGTATTTTAGTCACTAAACTCACTTTCAAAAAAAAAAAAAAAATTGGTTTTAGAAAATTTTAGGTCCAACAAAAATAACTTTGTATATAAACCTACATTCTCAGGCTTGAAAATCTGAAATAAAAATGGTATAACCAGTTTAAAGAAACAGAACAGAATCTTTTTTTTTTTTTAAACGAAGATGATGTATTCTTCTTCGTTTAAAAAAAAAGAAGCAAAAAAATCTGTTACCCTATTTTTGAAGTCTTAGAATTATAAGGAGTGTACAAGTAAAAGTGTAATAATATTTTATAAATGTAAAAAAATAACTTACATTGATCGAAAATGTGAAATGATCCATGAAACATGTCTCGAATAAAATTTTAAAATTGTATTCTTTTTTGAAAGATCTTAGTATCTTTCTGTTTCAATTTTAGGAATCTTCGTTAATACATCAAGTATGTGTTAAAATTTTAGTGCTCCTTATTATTTTTATATCAAATTCGAGCTTAGAGAATTTATAAATTTAATTTTTTTTAGGTGGTATTTGTACCAATATGGATTCTGCTCTCCTTGCTTTCAGTTTGTGTGCTCTATTATGTAATATGGGCACTACTCTTTATACGCTCACCAGACATAACTCGTCAACAACGCAGATCGCACGTTTTAAATGCTATTGTATCATGTTTTATAGTTATACCTCTTCTGATGTTTATGGTAAATGATTTTTATTATTTTGGACTTCTAGTAAAATCACCAAGGTCTTGTAAAGTCACTCAGGTTTGCTTGATGTCGTTGTTTTTTTTAGAAACCCTCCATAAAATTTTGTGCAAAGTTCAGCAAACATTGAAGGTATTTGGAAGCAAATCTAACCATTGATTTTTTTGTTACTTCTCTCTTTGTTTGAAGCAAAAACTACTGTTGTAATACACTTGAATTATTTTGAACTTTAGATATTGTAAAGAAATAAAATCTCAGTTATTTAGAGCATTTTGGTTATCTTGTAATTTTCTCGAGCCAAAGAGTCAGCCTTTTCAAAATTTTTTGGTTTGACTATGATACATTGAGGGACTGAAATTGTAGGCAAGTATCAGTTCTTATATTAT
>JAUZNK010065207.1:0-14531 GCA_035046665.1 Euphysa ruthae
CAGAATTTTTATGATTTCTAGTTCTTTGCATGTCTTTAAACTAAGTACTGTTTTGCTTGCAGTGTCAGTAACAAAAATGTCTATTTCTTGCGTCTTTTCCCGGAATTCGCAGAGTATTCTGGTTTTTCCCATGATTGAAATGTTAATACTTTAAATGTTATTATTAGCTTTGTCTTTGTTTTGGTGAGTTTCTTTTTACAGATCAGAAATGGTGTGCTGAACTGCATTTTTCCCTCCAATACACCTCTTGCAGGCAATCTGAGAACCCCAACCCTTTCATCGAAGAACCAATGTTTCCTAAAGAGCTCATCAGAATATGGAAACCTCCGAGGTAACAGAGATTATGTAGACTTTTCTGTGATAATTTATACAGCTTTCAACCCTAATGGTTGATCGAATGTGATGTACGATGTACCTATATTAGCTTTCTTGGACTGTTGTGTTGAATAAATACAAATGTAATCGTTTGGATTAGATTTATGATAGGTTGAAGGGTTATTTGTGACTTTCCTGGGAAGAAGCCTTTACGATGCAACTGAATAAAACCCGATCAATTTAATCTGGTTGAATTAGCAAAAGTAAAAGACATTTCGCAAAGAATTTCAATGTTATTTTCTAAGGTTACATTTAAGTCAAACTTAAGTCCTCTAACGGCATTGGATATCTTTTTTTGACATAAATGCATAGGTTCTCTCGATATAATGTTCTATTGGTTCTATTGGTATTGGTATTATATATTCGTAGTTGGTAAAGTTACTCGTTGTAATCCTAGACGTTTTATTGCCTTCTTTTGGCGAAGCAAGCAGTTATCGTTAGTTGAGACTTGACTGATTCCCATTCCATGAAAAGTGTCTTTCCTACCTAGGGTGCAAATGCTGTGGTTCACTTTATCAGCGATATGTTTTGAAAACGTTCCTGGTGGTAAAATAATGCCGGTTTAAGTTGCATCTTCAGTGATTATGGAAGACTGCTTAAAATTTCTAACCTCAGTGTAGCTGATACGAAATCCTATTTGGTAATCAATCAATCATATTTCCACTTTAGAAATTATATATATATATATATATAATAATTATTTTTTAAATTTTTAAGGTATAATTTATATATCACTCTAGCGAGGAGTGCACACTATCAGTAAAAATATGCTAGAGGTCAGTGACCACCTGGTTAATTTTGTCAAAATAAATGAATAGATAAATAAACAAACTACAGGAAATAAAAAATAATAATTATATTTTTAACGTAAAACACTTAGGACTAACACTTAAATAAACAAAAAAAAATACGACAATACAGTTGACATTATTCACATACGTTTATATGCACAGCTACGTTTGTTTATATTTATTTCTGTATTTGTGTTTTGATCGTTTCCATCTTTAAAAGATATGTAAAAAAAATATTAATTTTCTTGCATATTTCTACAGGATAAATCTTTTCAGCCAATAATGACTGTTATAAATAAGTGTCTTGTACAAAGACAAAGAAACTTAGTTATGTTTTTATTTCGCTAGGTATAAGATTTTTTTAAATAATTTTTAATTTGCCTAAAAACATTCTTTCCCAAGTAACTTTATAAAGTTGATTCCAAATTTTTACACAACCTTATTGATGATGCACCATACTTGACTGTTTTTGTTGCTGGGGGGGCGTAGAAGATTGTTAGTTGAGGCCGTGTTAATACACGGGCAGCAACTAACAATCTCATTTGTAAATTTATAAGGTTTAAAAAAGCTATGAAAAAATATTGGCAGACTATTACTAACGTGATTATACGCAAACTGACAATTTAGAGTTTTGATATAGTTTGTCAATTTAAGGGTGCCACTGTTTGCATACAGAGGACTTACTGGAGAATGAAAAGGTTTAAACTTAATTATACGGATTGCTTTATTTTGAAGGGCGTGAGCTCTTTTTGTTAGGGGATTTCTTTTTTGTGCCCAAACTTGACGCTTGTAGATTAAATGCAAGTTAACGATTGCATGGTATATGTTTATGAATTTTTTTATCTATGTAATGTCGTGTTTTAGCTAACATCCCAACGTTTCTACTGGTTTTCTATATAATGGTAGCAATATGTGTTCTGATGTAGGTATTCGTCAAGAATAAAAATTCCTAAGTAATTAGTAGGTTTTACTGGATTGAGTTTTTGACCACTTATTCTGAAGTATTTTTTGTAACTTTATTATCGTTTGAACGAAAGAAAATTTATTGGTTTAAGAAATTCATTGATGAATTTATATTTAAAATACTTGTATCGTCGGCAAAATGAAAAATAAAAATGGATTATAGAATTGTTTAAATCGTTGATAAGTATTAAAAACAACAGCAGCCCTAAAACAGACTCCTGTGGAACTCCATGTTTTATTGTTGCAGAATTTTTACTATTTATTGAAACCTGTTGCGTAGCTACTATTTGATGTATAAACCAATTTTTAAACTTTCCTCGAAACCCGTAATAATCTAATTTTTTTAGTAGAATGGAATATTCAACTGTGTCAAATGCCTTTTTTAGATCTACAAAGAAACCTGCAGCAATTTTTCCAGAATCTAGGGCCTCCATGATGTTTTTTGTTAGTTTGATTGTTGCATGGTTTGCATTACGTTTCTTTCTGAACCCGGACTGATTGTTGAAAAATTATAATTATTAAGGAAGTTAGTCATTCTGCAATGCATGATTTTTTCGAATATTTTACCGATGTTGGATAATAAATTTGTCTATAATTTTCAAGCAATATTTTTGAATCTTTTTTGTGAATTGGTATCACAAACGATTTTTTTAGACATGATGGAAAAATACCAGTCTCTAAAGAGATGTTTATCATGTTGCTAAGAGGAACACTAAACGGACCTATTACATTTTTATGATAGAATTAGTTTCAATCTTTTTGTTAATTAACATAGCTGATGGCATTTCTTTGTTTTCGTTTGAAATGTTTATAATTGATTTTATTCCATTCCATGCTTGTTTCGAACTGTTTATGTTATCACGAAAGTAATCTTTACAATAGCTAGTTTTAGTGAGATTCAGAATGATGTTTCGGTATTGAGTATAATCATAAAATCGTCTGGTTTTGGCGATTAGATTTTTCTCATTTAATATACTTTTTGTGTAAGCAATTACTTTCGCTATTGATTTCAATATCCCTTTTGTCATCCATTGTTTTTAACGTTAAGTAAGTAAGTATTTATTCTGCAACAAAAAAATGTACATTAGCTATGAAAATTACAAGACAACAGAAAGCAAAAAAAAAAAAAAATTGATAAAAAAAAATAACAAAAAGAATAAACATTAACATAAAAAACAAATGGTGGCAAGGATAATTTCCATTTTGGTCACGTTATACATCACACACAAGTAAAAAAAAAAAAAAAAAAAAAAAAAAAATGTAAATATTTAAAAAGCGGTTTTTTATTAGGTCTGCGAACTATATACAAAGAGGTAAAAAATTTCTCCGTGATCTTATATGTTTAAATAAGTTATAGTATGTGATTGATTTCATTAGAAAGCCTGTTCCATATAAAGGGACCTTTTGATGACAGACAATTTTTTCCCATGGTAGGTCTCCTCAAGGGTGCATCTAACCTTAGATGGTTGTTGCGTAGTGAGATTTTTCTATTTTCAGAAATTATAAAGATTTCAGACATGTAGTTTAAGTTGGGTCTACTGCAGAATTTACATGCATGTGCAGCAATACCCTGATTAACCCTCATATCAGCAGGCAGCCAATTTATGGCTCTATACTACTCAGTACCAATATGGGCGCGATTATTCAAATTTAAACAAAATGATATACATTTATTTTGTGCACTTTTCAAACAGATTTTAAGTGATTCCTTGAGACCTAAATATCAGGCAGAACATGCATAGTCAAAATGAGTTAATAATAGCATTGCATAGAGCACGCTTTAAGGTTGGTGTTAAGAAAGATTGTTTTCTACATAAAAATCTCAGTTTGGAATTAATTTTATTTAAAACATAGTGACCTAATGTTTTTCCACTCAGGGTTTGATTTAATAAGCATTTTACTGAGGTATGTTGCTTGATAGATGTGCCACTATAAATTATATTCAAGGAATCTGCTTTTTTCGCTTTCATTTTAGATGAAAAGAGGTTACACTTGGTTTTTTCTTCTCCAAAGTGCACACTTAGTTTGTTATCAACAAACCACTCACAGAGGTTGAAAAAATTTCTGCTTAGAATTTTTTCTATTTCTTTTACATTCTTATGTTAGAAAATCAAGCGAGAGTCATCTGTGCAACTCACAGTCTAGTGCTTGTGTCATGTCGTTTATAGCAAAAACAAAAGAGGTCCTAAAATTGACCCCTGAGGGACACCACATTTCACTAATGCTGCTTCAAAAAGTTTTTTGTCAACTTTCACTCTAAATTTTCTATTTGAGAGATAAGAATTGAACCAGAAAACTACATTCTCCGAAAAACGCATGGATTTCAGTTTTTCAAGCAAGATATTAAGATCCATTGTGTTAAAGGCTTTTTGGCGATCTATAAGGATCATTCCAGTTCCCTTTTGTAATTCTGTCATGAAGATATGACAAACATGTGTCTGTCGAAAAACCCTTTCGAAATCTAGATTGAATTTTATATATAATGTTCTCTTCTTCAATAAATTCTCTAGTTTGACCTTCAACTACTTTTTCAAAAATCATGGATGCAAATAATGATAACGAAATGGGCCTGTAGTATTTTGGGTCTGTCTTGCTCCCTTTTTTAAATAACAAGCAATTTTAGCTTGTTTGCAATCACCTGGAAATGTGGTAGTCCTGATTGAAAGATTTATTATTTGTGTGAGTGGTTTCAAAATAAAAGCATACCCGTCCTTAAAGAACGTAGATGATATTTCATCAAATCCTGGTGACTTATTTAGTTCTAAATCATTAATTATCTTTTTAACTACATCCTCAGTGACCCTTGAGAATTCGAATTCATTTTTTTTTCCAGGATAAGTTTGTTCCATAAATGAGATTCACGGTAATTAACTCCAAACTGACTAAACCTTGCTGCAAAATACTGTTATTTCTAAGACAGTAGAGGAGAACAAACAGAACTTATAAATCTAAATACTAAAAAAAGTATACACATGTCTTATTTTCAACTACTTATACAGAGTAAAGGAATTGACAAAATTGTAGGTTTATTTGTGAAAAATGTGGAGAAAAAACATTGAATAGCCTTAAGAAATTCCGTTTGGATCACGATGACGATAATGTGATGTTTGTGAATCTAGAACTCGAACCAAATAGCGTGGACAAGTCAGAAGAAGATAATGTAAATGATGAAAAAGTTTTAAAACTTGGGAATGAACTTGTAGATACAATAGAAGATGATATTTTGAAGCTACAGAATTCAAATGGAAATTGAGAAATTGTTGACATATAGACATTGCCATGGATAACTAATCGTCATCCCGAACTAGTTAATATTTTAGCAAATATTTGCACAACAGATTTAAATACTGTATCTATAAATCAATAAAATGACATAATTCTGCAGAAACACGATGTTGGTTTTCTAGAAAACATCTTATCTTACTCTTTGACCAATTGTGAAACTTTTGAAAAATTTATGGCAAGTAGATCTTCTGGTGGGTCACATTAGTATTTAAAAAATTGGTTCATTAAGCAACCATATCAACCGATAAGTTTCCCGGTAGGATTAGGGATTAGTAAAATAAGTACTTTACAACAACCGAAAGGTGGGTAGGACATATCTCATAACAGGAAAAAACATTTTTCCTACATCTGTATTGACTAGTCGTTTGTCTATTGTCTATCACTGGAAGAGTTTCAGTCTAAACAGCTGTTAAAATCAGAGTTTTAATAATCCAGTATAGAGGCAAGGACATGGAATGGCTTTTTGATAAGTGTGATGGACTTCCCTATAATACATTATAGGGAAGTTATATTACCATTATATTACCATCTTTTACCATCCAAAATATTAGAATATAATATACCAGGTTACATTGGAAACTGTGTTGATGCCATTTTAAACACGAAAAATCAAAGGAGATTGTATATCTGGATCAAGTACGGGAATGTGGATAAATTACAAGGTGGTTACCCATCTCTAGAATAAGTTAATAAAGATTCCAAAGCTTGGTTGAAGATGGCAGGCATACCTTCGGACTGTGCTTACGTGTATACAGGAATCTTGATAATCTTAACCAAGTAAAGTAAATGCAGTTTTTTAATACAAGAGGGTAAAACACTATGAGTACTGTACTGATACAATTTACTTAATTAAATAGACAATATATTGTGAAGATCTGTTGTAAATAATATCATATACTATATTTTATGTTTGTCATATAAAAGCTTGTGATCTTTCACAGCTTTATCTGGTGTTAAAATGAAGTCAAAATAAGAGGCATGTCCCCATAAGCGACAATTTACCCTTTCACATCCGATCCATATTGAGCTTCGCATCGTTTTATTTTTCCAAAAGTTCTTGTTTTCGTGGGATTTCCAGATAATGGAGCACGCTTCACATTTCGCATTTCACATTTATCGTTTTTTGGATAGCTTGCTCCTCATCGTTATCAACTTTAACTTTACCAGTTTGGTTGTCTACGGCAAGATGTTGGAGTAAAGGTTCTCGTTTTCGAAGTTTCTTTTTGTTATATCAGTTATAGTTATATCAGCAGGCACTGTTGTTTCTATTTGAGTGGTGGTGGGGAGGTCAGTTTGGAATTTTATGGTAGCAGTAGCTCCCTTCTATTGAGAAACTTTTTTTTCTTATTTTCATGGCTACTATATGAATAAATCCGTTTAGTACGTTATCGATAAACTAATTCTAACACCACAAATCAAATGATCAGCCCGAAATAATTTTTTTTTAGTTGAAAATAAAGCATTCAATCAAACACCATGAAATAGTGGAAGATGATATAATAGATCGTGTAGTAGTCAGACACCACAATGTTCGGTTATATTTGAGAGAGAAAAAATATTTAAGCTGTCGGTTGCACGAGAAAGATCATCAAAGCTTAGACGGAAAGAACAATTACACGCAGGGAACTATTATCTCCTCAATTAACAAGCCTGTTTATGTTGAAATAGTTCGTATCAAAATTATTCGTGTGGCCCAATTGTTGATGTCGATGTTTTGAACAGCACTTGAAAAAAGGGCAGTTAAATATCAAAATATTCGAAGTACTGAATCAAATTTAAGGATCTGATTCAGACCCAAGAAGAAATATTTTTAAAGACTGTCTTGAGTAAATCTAAAGAACACTATATATCATTTTATAACATATTGTGTAAAATCATTAACCAAAAGATGGTAGCTACGAATGATTGTAGCGAAAATATGTCAACTGAGGAATATAAAAATGTACTTATAAGCTTGTTAAGTGTACCATTCCTTTTATTGAACGAATTTTGTCTTCTCTTGACGTCAGCTATATACGCCATTGAAATTTTACCAATACGATGATGTTTGGGAACTTTGGGACTTAGTAAAAATTTTAAATTTTTACGTACATGTATTGGGTCTACTACAGCAGTACAGTCAATCATGAGAATTATATTATCTTTCTTTTTTTACTCTTTTTCTACCTTAATAAAATAATATGATACTTTATCGAACCTCGTGCCTTTTATGGTACGGTCTCAGTAGTTCGGCTCCTTAGACGATTGCGCCACGGATCCAAAATAATTTTTGTGACCTATGCAGACAAACAGACAACAAAGCACTTCCAAAGTGAGCAATTGCGCGCGGAAATACAATTTGGTAAATTGAATCCCTAGATCGAGTGGCAAGTCCCCCAATCGAGTTATTTCCAGTCCCTTGATCGGGGGATATCCCTCGGTCAAAGAGATAATCCCATATTGTTGAAAACACCAATATCTCATAAAGATCTGCTTGATGTCGTTAAATGCGTACTAAAAGAAATTAGTTCAAATTCGATGGGAAATCTTTAAGTCAAACCGACGGTGTTCCTATAAGACCTTACTTCTTCTCCTGTTAGTAGCCATGTTACTGAAATCTCCATGCAATCCCACAAACCACTGGCTCTTCTTGCTACCTCGCATCCACTAAATGTTAGGAAACATTTCATATTTAAAATGGGATTGCATACTGGTTCAGCATTAACAGTGATGAACGAACATTTGTGGAAAGAAATAAAAATAAAACAAAACTCAGAAACTCACAAATGTAAGACTAAGAAAAATCTGCAGAGAAGTTATAGTTAATGCCTCTAGTTACAGCGAAAATTGGGGTTACTTATGGAGACCAGTTGAAGTTACTGAACATTATCATTACGCCAGGAAGGAGACCCACCCTCCATGGAAGAGTTGGCTTCATAGCATGCGGTTAGATTGGAGCAATATCTTTAAAATCTCGTAACAACTGTCACCCCAAGGAAAAATAAAAAGCCTGATTCAAAGCTATGCTTCGTTGTTTTCTAGAGGTTTAGGAACTTTGCAGGATTTCAAAGCGCACATTGAACTTATGCTTGATGTGAAGTCTAGATCTGTTACGTACGTCCCAAATAGAACAAGAACTTGAACGGTTAAGTCGAGAATGGGTATATAGGCCGGTGTCATTTTCACACCTCTATGACGGTCCCAATATTTCCAGTTTCTAAAACCGATGGGGAATATGTATATGTGGGGATTTTAAACAAACAATAACCAGGCATCATATTGTTAAAATTACACTTCCCAAAGCCGAGAATTTACTGGCCCAGTTAAATGGTGGTCAAAAGTTCTCAAAATTAGATCTCAGCCACACCTATCAACAGATTTTGTCAGGTTTTGTGAGACGAAGATTCAAAGGAGTATTTCACAGTTAACACTCAGCAAGGTCTAATCCAGCCTAAAAGATTACGGTATGTGTGTATTTACTTTCAGGAATATTTCAAAGAATCAAGGAAGAAAAGTTAAAAAATATTCAATATATTAAATAATATAAAAATTAAAACAACATGTCATGAGTTATATTTTTTTGTTGAACGACGTTTCGGGAGACAAACTGCTCCCATCATCAGGTTGTCTCATGACATGTTGTTTTAATTTTTCTATTATTTATTATAATGACTGAGTTGAAAAATACTAATATTTTTTAAATTATTCAATATATATTAGTATGTGTAGATGACGTGTTAGCTTCTGGGTTAAATGAGAGTGAACATTTAGATAATTTCGAAAGGGTTTTTAAAATACTCACAAAGAGCGATCTGCGATTAAAGAAATCCAAATTTACAATTATGGTGGTACATTTATTAAGTTGTTCCCCTTGGATTTAGAGTAAGTAAATAAAGTGTTTCATTTACAAACGATAAAATCGAAGCAATTAAAAACGCTACAGCCACAGCAATTACAACTCAAATGAAGTCATATTTAACAATGGTGAACTGCTACCCCCGGTACCTTCAAAACCTAACAAGCAAATGCGAGCCGCTTTATCGGTTGTTGCGTAACGGTAGCATTGATCATTGGAAAAACTGCAGGAATGTGCTTTAAACAAAGTAAAATAACTTTTATGCTCTCTAAACTTGCTAACCCATTATGACCGAAACATGTCATTGGTTTTAGCATGTGCGCTTCTCCATAAGATATCACTCAATCAATCATTTTTTCGCTTTAAAAATTTACTGTTGTTATGTAGTTCATATAACATAATAATTTTTAATTATTATATAATATGAGTATTAGTAAATTGTGGGCAACCAGGTTATTTCTAATAAAAACAAATTCCAATGTATTTGATTGATTTTGATTTAAAAAGTTTTTTTTTTTGCACGTGCGCCATCCCAATCTACAAAGTACTGTTTTAAATACGCGCTGTTCAACATATTGAATTTCTCCCACAAATTAATAAAGGAAAGGGTTCTCCTTCGTTAAAGTAGAAAACTGCTGAAGACACCCCGACAAGCAATGCCGCACGCCTAACAAAGGTATATTTGGAGCAACGCTTCCAAATTAATTGATTTAAGGAGTCATTTGGATTCTTTGTCTTACCATGAAGCCACTTTTCCAGAAAGCTTTCGGTGACTAACTCTTTGAACATTGGAACGAGTAAATCACAAATAGCTTCTGGTGTCTTTATATTTTCTTTACGAGATGATTTTACAGTGATTTTGTCAGCCTTGCCTAAAGAGCAATTCCCACAAGTTTGACTTAATAGATTTAATTTTTCTGAATTCACAATTTATTCAATTCAACATACAGACTTCAAGGTTAAAGGTAATTTAGAAAATGAATGGTAACTAACAAAAATTTACTTAATTTTCAAAGACTAGAATGACAGCTTTTTATGACAAGCCGTTCTTTGATTTGAACTATTAAAAAACAATAAGGTATCAAGTACTTCTGGAATCCCGAAAATTAAGTGAAATTTATAGAAAATGCATATTTTTTATTTCAATATGACAGGTGGAATTAAAAAAATCGAAAAATTTTCGTATTAGCTTTCTACATCATAGATACATGGACTTTTAATCTAAGTCTTAGTGTTGGCTTAGTTTATATCAACTAAAGTTTTCATTCCATTTCCTTATAAAAAGTAAAAAGTATACATAACTTGCTACTAGATATATTGAGAAAGAAATTACCGTTTCATGAGTTTAAATAATTTATTACGGCGATGTTCTGGGAGACAAACTGCTCCCGTCTTCAGAGAGCAGGTCGTTTCCCCAAACATAACCTTAATAAATTATTTAAACTCATGACATGATAATTTCTTTCTCAATATAATATGATTGAGTTGACAAATCAAAATATTTTTTATATCGTATTGGATATATTGATATCTAAGTTCTGCATTACTTTTAATAGTTAAACCTTTGTCCCTCATCGAGATTCCGAATTTTTCGGTATCAGACATTAGTTGTTGCTATTTTTGTCCATCGATATTAATAATTTTCCAATGTCAGATTATGGGTATCAGATGTTTTGTAAAATCATATTATAAAAAATGGATGTTGGTTATAAAATTACTTATATGTTATTATGATCCAAATATCAGATAACTGACTTATTATTCAGTGTTGCTACATAACGTTTGAAAAATACTAAGGACTATTCTTAAGTACATACATATCCCACATGACTTCCGGATTTAGACGATGCACTGATTTGTAAACTTTAGTGAGCAGAGTCCGTAGGTTTATCTGATGTATGGTATCAGAAGAGTTTCAAAACTTATATTTGAGTTGTTTACTACTAACCTTAATGCCCGTGAATGAGTATTATTTAAAAAACTGTTACCTTTATTGCCACAAAACCCCCTAAACAGGGGATAATAACTAAAAACTTACAAAATCTAGGATCTAGAAAATGATTTGACTGTCTTTAAAATCAAATTTAATCTAGACACTACATTTTAAAAGTTTGAGTCCCACAAGCAGATGATGATGTCATCTGTAAAGTTGCAGATGCAGCATTTCTGGATTAGAAAAAGCAAGTAAAGATTTTATGCCTTCTATTTGTTAAGTAGCTAAATATGTATCTCAAGCTTTTAATCCCAACTCCATAGGCTTTTGAATTAGCGATCTGCAGATCCATCATTATTGCACCAACTTTTTTTGATTTATCGAGGTCCTTGAGCAGGTTTAACAAAGCTTGTTGCTTAGAGTATTCTTTGCGGAAACCTCAAAGAAAATTTGATAGTATTGACTTTGATAAACTCGAATAATTATTTATAGAGTACCTTTTCAAAAACTTTAGAAACAGTCGGTAAAAAACTAAGTCTGAAGTTACCTTTATTTGCAGTGGAGTCTTTTTAATATATGGGGATTATATCATCCCATTTTAACTCGTCAGGAAACACTTCTCCTTTAAGTGACTTGGTAAAACACTGTTAAAACTTCAGCTGCATATATATCACCTAATTGCAGTAAATTTATAGGGATACTGCCACTAGTTTTCTTTTTTTCTGTTAAGACGTAATATTTAATCCAATGTATTCTCTAATGTGACGTTAGAGAAACTAAACAGTTCTTGATTTACACAACGCCTTTTTATTGCGAGAATACTCGCAACTCACAAAACTTATTGCATCTAAAGCAAGATATGTCAGGGATTTTGGAACTTATTGCACTTTAAGCTTTAGTGATCGAGTTAAAGTAGTAATTGAAAGCTGTAGCAATATCTCTAAGCATTTTTTTTTTCTACTGGCAGAAACTTTTCCCCAATAGCATCGACTTTATGAGGGAAAAGAGATTTACATGCTTTTCAGAAGTTTTTTTGATTCCCAGATGTGACTTCGATGCTTTCAAAGAAATAAAGTTTAGACTTTCTATTAAAAGAGACTAAAAAGTTTCTTTGACGCCTAGAATTTCCAATATCGACCAAAGTGTTTCTTTTATTGGCTATAGTTTTCAAACTGGATCTTTCTATAATAGCCTTTCTTAGCACTTTGTTGATATATGGACAATTATTTGCACGAAGAATCTTCATTTTTAGTGGAACAAAATTGTCTAACACTCGTGTAAAAGTATAGCCAAATACTCTATGATTTAATAAATAGCTTTCATTTAGACAAAGCCGAAGAAAAGGTAAAAAACCGTCAACATTCATACATTTAAAACCCCTGTAAAATTTTGCTTAGCTGGTAAGTTCCAATACTTAAACTTTGGCATCGTATATATTAATAAATGGTGATCACTTAACCCCGTTTCAGATTTCACCGTGTTATTGTTTTATATTATGATTTGGATGATCAAATCTGTAGAATCTTTCCTTTAGCTTAGCTCTTATGAAATACAAAGATCCTCACGTTAATGATAAAGAAGTCTGAAAAAGAACAATTACTTTTCGATTTATGAGAGAGTTCTAATTAAACCATCGTCACAGATGAGTAATAACTTTGTAATTAGCATTACTACCACTGTTATTGAAATTTATAGGGAACAATGCTACTTTTTCATGTTTTATTGGTATATATGAATAAAATACTACAGGCTTAAGAAAAATTTGGTAAAAGGAAGTTTCGCGAGTGTTGGTATCAAACCAAAATCTGATTGAATGACGATATTAAAGTTTTATACAATAGTATTGTTATTTAAGTTTAAAAAAATGAGTGTGAGTAGTACTTCGGCGCAGTAAGTTTGGATTTTAAACTCATTATTAGCTCCCTGCCTGGTAGTGGCTTTCAAATTTGCAGGAAGCAACTTGATTATATATATATATATATATATATATTTTCTTTTTCAATTATTTTCTGTATTTCTTTGATTATTTGCCCCGGTTGAAAATTGTTTAATTTTCTTTGGTGTCATCGAATATTTCGGCATCGGCATGTGACACCCTTGTCTTTGGTGGTCAACTTTTAATAAGTTCGATTTTCAATGATCTCCCGCCATTATGGTAGATAAATAAATAAAAAATAAATAAAAAAGTAAGAAAAATATGAGATAGTTCGACAATATAAGTCATGTCCAATTTTAAATTGTTATATATGCATTGTTATGCATATATAACAATATTTTAAAACAACAATATTTTTCAGTTCTAGGCATCAGAAACCATTTTTCAGCCGTTTGGTTTTTTCAAAATATTTAGTTTATCCTTACCAAAAAATTTTAACATATTCAAAATTTGAGTAAAAATTATAAATAAACAATGCAGGACAGGAGTGATTACAAAAACATCCTTTTAGCTTTGCTATGAGGGTCAAAAAATCAAGATTCAAAAAACTATTTTTTGAGTAAATCAAAAGTTTTAGCCTGTCCAATTTAGAAAGTTTTAAATTTACAAAACATTACAAAAAAATGTACTTAACATGGTTGGTCCACGTTTCAAGATCCACACTGAGAAGTTGTACGAGACGTTTTCTCCAACACTACTACAGTACTTCCTAGTTTTATATTGGCATTCACTAGCTTCTAAGAACGTCTATTCATTGAATGCCTTGTTCAAAGTATCATAAGCTGGTTTTTTAGAGTTTAATTAAAAAATAAGAAGCTCTACATGCCGTAACTCTCTTCATTCTTTTTGTGAAAAAAACTACCGACTCTAAACTTTTCCAAGTGGGCATGTTTACGGACGGAATCTGAAAGATATAAATGTCAGTATGATATAGATATATGTCCTTAAAAGCTTTCGGCTATTTGATTTTAAGATGGTCATGTATAAGAGGGCAATTTAGTATTATTAGTATTCTTTATGTCTAAGAGTTTTTAAGAACCTGCTAAATTACGTGCCTAAAATAGTACGAGCCCGACGTGCCCTACGTGCCACAATTAGTACGTGCCCAACGTGCCCTACACGCCGAACGTGTCAGACTATATTAGGAGTGATTAAAAAAACCGATATTTCTATAAATATTGCTAACGACATTAGAAAGAACATAATAGTGCACCATCAAACAGGTCTAATAAAACTTCCATCGCGCATGTGCAGGATTAAAATACGTGATTCAGCTTTACAAAGGTAACAAAAAAAGTTAGTGGTTCTCCATCTAATAATCGTACTGAATATTTGTACTTAATTACTTACTTACTTACTTACTAACTTACTTACTTACTTACTTACTTACTTACTTACTTACTTACTTACTTA
>JAUZNK010065218.1:0-14530 GCA_035046665.1 Euphysa ruthae
ATTCTCGACAGAAGAGTTAACCTCCTCAGTAATCTTTCATAATTCTCGACAGAAGAGTTAACCTCCTCAGTAATCTTTCATGATTTTTTTTGTGAAAGTGTTTGTTGAAATGTTAGTTAATAAGGGTAAAAAAAGAAAATAAAAAACTTGATTTTCAATACTGATCTGAAATATGTAGTCAATCTTAAATCTAAAAGTAGTTTTGAATTTCTCTTGAATTGCTTTTTTTTTTCTTTAAATTTTACATGAGACAATAGAGGGAGTTTTGTTGTATATATTTATTTATTTATTTATTTATTTTTTTTTAAATATTTATAAACCAAAAAGGGGTCGAATTTTGTCCAAAAAGGATATTTTTTAGATTTTACTCAAGAAATGAAGTTCTCCTATGCTAAAATTTTTGAGAACGATATTTCTAATATTTTTTGTTTTTTTATTGGGAAGTTGAGGAATATATTTTATATTCTCAAAAAGACTTCCTGGATTCTCAGGCTGTGAAATGTAAAAATTAAAATATTTTAAGATTAACAATTTTGCTTTTTGAGACAGAGTCAACATGGTTGCAGATGTTATGGTTCAGGCTTATACCAAGGAATATTTCCGTGATATCAATGTGAATATTGTAACTTGTTTAATATAGGCGTTTGAACACATGCGATATGCTTGGACAAGATTGCATGGTGCTTGGGAAGTTCATTAATACTCTTGCTATAGTAATTGCAGCTGCCAAACATTTGACTGTAGGTACTTTCTTGATATGTTGTCAAACATTATCATGATAAAATAAGCCATTCAAAAACCATGTTCATCAACAATGTCGTAAATTATCATTGCAAATTCTATGGCATTCATATAATAAAATAATATTTAGTTCTTGAGGTGGACTGTGCACCATTTACTGTTTCCATGGTTAGATTTTACACTGACTTCAAAATTTAATGATCAAAAAGATAATCATATAAAATTATTTTTTTAATCATCTAATCTAGCTTCAAATTAAAATTTATAATGTGTTTCGTTAATTTTTGAATTTCTTGCTAAACATTGACTGACTAATAAAAAACAGTTGGAGAAATTTTTGACTACCTGTTTTGTTTTGTTTTAATTTTTTTTTTTTTTTTTTAATTACTCAGAAGTGAAAAAATTATTTTTTTCTATTTTTCTCTATTTTATTGATTTCAGGTGACATTGTTAATGGGAAAGCAGCTCTTAGAACTCGTTTGGTCATTGAGGTATCACAAAGAGCCGTACGTAATTTTTTAATCTATTTGATGTTTTAAACAATTTGAATTTACATACATTTTCTTTAATTCATTAAACAATTTCCATTTACACTTGCATGTTTTCTTTAGTTTTGTTCGGGCATCTTTAATATTTGCAGTTAACAGTGTTGTCGTTAGCATCCCAGCACGTACGCTTATTAACGAGTTGAATAATGAACTTCTTGAAGCTAGAGAATGGTTATCATGTATTTAATCTATTATTGTTAATTAGAAAGAACCCATAGATGCCTAAAAGTTGATATCAAAATTTGCTCCAATGTCTGTATAATATACATATAATATATATGTACTTACATACATACATACATGCATACACTCATACACGCATACATGCATACATAAAAATTTCAAAAAACGAGTAAAAAATCAAAAAAAAAATATATCTGAAGTTTTGATTACATTTAAGCGTATTGCTTTGAGTTGGTTATTTTGATAAATATATTTATATATATTTTTTTTTTTTTTTTTTTTCTATGTGAACCTTCAATATATATTTTTTTGAGACTGAAATCTTCCATGTATTTAAGTCTTGAATGTTCAAGTAAAGATTTCAATGTAATTTATGAATATTTTGTGTTTTTTCTGCAAACTGCATGAAAAATATCAGCACCGTTTAGACTTAAAAAGAGGATGAGGACCTGCACCATAAAGTTAGCATTTGTATCTGATGATTTTTAAAATGCATAAGTCACTTCCTGCAAGGTTATAAGCCACTGCCAGACAGGAAACTAAAAATTCCAAAGTTACTGCACCAAAATGTTACTCATATGCTGAGTGGGCGATGCTCAGATTTGAACCCAAGATTGAGAGTCAAATACGTTACCAACTGAATTATCCGGATATAATTAATAATAAATATTCTTTGTATAATTTATATTTTATAGGTTTGGTATCAAATGAGTCAGACACTGAGTGTCAACAATTAGCTGTATCATGTCTTTTTCAAATGGAGAAAGCTATCAAACAAGTATGTAAATATTTGTTTTAGAGAAATCACGCATCAATTTTTAAACAGAAAGGTGCTTAAGACTAAAGAAAATTCTTAAACTCTCCAGTTATCATAATTTTTTGTATTCAAGTCCAGTTTTGATTTTGAAAGAGTGTTCCAAAGTAAAAAAATGATCTTAGAATTAAAGAAAGAAAAGAAGAAAAAATATTTGGGATCAATAGATGATAAAATAATTGATAAATATTTCAGATTTCATAAATAGATGGTGGTCAAAATGGTACAAAAATTTATTCACTTTAATTTATTTGAGTAACCTGTGTGGAACAGTCCACACAGGATTTTATCGGAGTGGACTGTGTAGAGTGTCTACAGTTATTTATTGCATTGGTTTGTATATAAAAGTAATTTATTGGAATGGACTGTGTAGAGCTGTCTACAGTTATTTATTGCATTGGTTTGTATATAACAGTCTACAGTATTTTTAAGGAGAATAGTGAGCAGTACACAGTAATTTATTAACTGCATTGCTTGGTATAGCTGGATTGTTTGACATAGCTCCTTTGCCTGGCTTGCTTAGCGAAATTGACTTTGTAAAAGCTTGCTTGATTAGTTTAGATAGCTGTATAGCTTTAAGGTATTACACAATTTTTTTTTTATGAGAGCGTTTAAGTTTTAGCTGAGGCTGGATGTGCTTGTTTTTTTACAGTTTTTTAGCCTCAAATGTTCTCATTTTTGTTTTTACGAGATAAAGTTACAAAAAAACAGGTTTAAAATATTTCAACAAGAAAATGAGGAAAGTATGGTTAGATTTACGGATAGCGATGAAGATTTTGTAGGATTGGAAGAAAGTTCATGCGTTCATGTGCATTTCACTAACTTCAGTCTGGGAATTCATATGTATGTCACTCACTTTAGTTGGTGCGTTCGTGTGCGTCTCACTCACTTCAGTCTTTGCATTCATGTGTAGCTATGTCAATCATTTCAGTATGTGCGTTCATGTTTGTGTCACTCACTTCAGTCTGTGCGTTCATGTGTATGTCACTCACTTCAATCTGTGCGTTCATGCGTATATCACTCACTTCAGTCTGTGCATTCATATGCGTGTCACTCACTTCAGTCTGTGCATTCATGTGCATGTCACTCACTTCAGTCCGTGTGTTCATGTGTGTGTCTTTCAATTCAGTCTTTGCGTTCATGTGTGTGTCACTCATTTCAGTTTGCGCGTTCATGTACCAACCTAATAATTTTTATGAGGTATGGATGACAAATATTGTTACCAACCTAATAATTTTGTATGACGTATTAGTTACAATTATTTTTTCAAACTTAATAATTTATTTCCTAGGAGATATATTCTGGCTCTTGATGTACTATTTGAAAGAAAAAGATGTTTCTGGAAGATGAATTGCTGAGTATGCTAAAAATATCAGCTCATGCAACACAGATTGGAACACCTGTTATTATAATTTAAAGAACGAATTTCTTTAATGTTAGAGAGATGACGTCAGATATGAAATTATGAAATATTATTTTTATAATAATATTTATATTTATATGTCTAAACAATATTGTTTGGAAATTTTTATGAAAGAAAATGACCCTATTTTTACTTTTCTCTTTATTTGGGTTGTGATTAACTGAATATGAAATGCAGTGGTGACCTGCAGAATATGTCCGGTACGTTGCTTGTCAACAAGTTATCAGCTTTTCTGAAATTCCTAGAAAAATTGTTATTTTACTCAAGTTGAAGCTATTAATGACATGACCAAAATTGTTTATAACGAGACAGATTGGAAATAGCAATAAATTGCTTTGATATTTCCCCAATTTTTCTGAACAAATGTAAACTAAAAAAATACTTAATTAATGTTGATGAATCACAGTTATCGAATCTAACCATCTGATTAACATCTAAAATTAAATCTCAACTACCAAAAGATAGCACTCCAATCGTTTATCGCATGTATATTTACTAAAAATTAAATTAATAAAAGTAAATTAAAAATTAGATCTCGTTTAAAGCAACATCAGAAATTTGCAGAGGGGAATAAGTGCAACCAATACGCAATTTTCTTTGCAATCACGTGATTAGTTACTGACCAATTACTTGTTATTTCTGCTTTTATTTACGATTTTTCGTCACTCAGCCATTTTAAAATATTTTGCTTAAAAGTCATGGCCACACAAGCTCAAAGCTCGCATTTTTTTGAATCATTACTATTTTGTTTATTATTTTTCAAATTTTCCTTTACATAGTTTATGGGTGGGCTTATATTTGCTGGATTACATAATTAATTTATAATTATGGCTTTTACTAAGTTTTTACTGGAACCTTTATTACCTTTTTAACCAAATTGTATACTTTTGATATCTCAACATTGATCTTGGTTTTTCTCAAAAAGATTTAAATGGTGTAAAGATATATTCATTGTGAAAAAAAATTCGTTTGTATTTGATCTTGAAAACTTTATGATTACCCAAGTCCCTAAATGTATGAAATTTGGGTCGTTCCTATTCTGGCTATATCTTAATGATATTCTGCACGAAGTCTAGAAAATAATATAGCTTTAATGAATACGCCCTCAGGTAAAGAAAAACCGAGTTATATTGTGTTTAATGAGGGATTACAATTTTATTTATTTGATTATAAACGGGATAAAGTAACTTATTATGTGGGAAGTCCCTTAGATTTATGTACAGAGTAAAATATACAAATAACCTCGTTTGTCAGATATATAATAACTTTTTTTTAGGTTTCTTTTTTTGAGTATTATTTTTTAAAGAATTATTTTTTAAATATTATTTTTATTCTTGAAAAGGTCAATGAGGCCAAGAAATAATTGAAATTTTGGCTGAAAGTTTTTTTATTCTTCTTAAAAGACATAGCTAGTGTAGCTTAAAATTTCTATAATTTGAAACATAAGGGTCCTAATTTAGACTGAGATTGCATTTATAATTTTACTTCTTTATTTATAATTCTTATTATTTTATTCGTTTGTTTATTTGTCTGCCCGTTTGAAAATTTTGCAGTGACTTCAGCCTAAGCTGGACACACGTTAAATAATATGCCAGATATTTTTATTTTTTGTTTTTTTTGGCCAATGATTATATTACGATATTCTTGAACTTTTTATAATGTCATTTCCTATTTTTGAAATTGGCTTTTAATTGACCATTTGTGATTTCCAGAATTAAATGTCTGCTTCATATATTTTGTTGTGCATTGTTTTTTAGGTAGTTATGAACAATGAAAATAACTGGAAACACACATAAGATGATGGTAAATCAAAAATTAAAATGATTTCTCAAGATGATCAAAACGTTTTTACGATTACTGACATAAACCATCAGTCATTTCTTAACATAAAAAACGATACAGGTAGTGAAGAAATTAAAGTAATAGATGTTGAAGACTCCCCTGTTATTTCATATCAAGAGAACAAAATGAGCGATAAACAGCTGCATTTCAGGAAAGACTCTGAGGAAATGACAAAAAAGGTTATTGACGAACACTCCGTACCATTTGGCTCTCCTCTTATAAACAATTCCACTGTTTCAGATCATCTCCTTCATTTAGATAATTCCGCTGTTATACACGACTCCTCTGTTTCATCAAAAAAATATGATGAAGCTTTTAAAAAATGTGAAAAACATATAGTATATGAAAACGAGCTCATTTTTATTCCAAAAAGCGAGAACGAAAATAATGAAATTAAATTGATTGTTACTGAGGATAAAAATGTACGTGAGGAAACAAATTTTTCTTCCAGGAATATTTCTTTGATTAATTCCGACGTCATTAACACCGGCATTATCGATACTAACATCGCCAACCCTGGCGTCATCAACCTTGATGTAAATATGGCAGATGATGAAGAGCGTGAGATAGAAATTTTAGATCCTGACATCACGGAGCTTATGAAAGCCGTCAGTGATCAAAAAGAATTACAACCACAAGAAGAGAATATACATAAATGCATTCGCTGTGATAAATGGTACTCCTCAAAACACCATCTACACAAACACATGCGCATCCATACAGGTGAGCGTCCGTTTCAATGCACAGAATGTCCACTAATTTTTGGAAGACACGACCATTTGCTTCGACATCTAATTATTCACACAGACGATAAACCATTTAAATGCGTCATTTGCGAATGGTCTTTTAAAAGAAAAGATCATCTCTTACGTCATGTTCGAACCCACTCTACTGAAAAGAACGTTCCATGTTTAGTTTGCCAAAAGTTGTTCAAAAGCAAAGAAGATATTTACGGCCATATGAAAACGCACACCAAACCGTATAAATGTTCAGACTGTGATAAGTCGTTTGCTAAAAGAGAAAATCTAAATGCTCATATGAGTAACCATGAAAACGTAAAAGGCGCTACTGACAGTCCGCTGAAATTAAATAAATGTCCGATTTGTTTTAAAAGTTTCACAAGAAAGTCTCATGTAACAAGGCATATGAAATTGCATACAAAAGAGGATAAGTTTGCAAATGGTGAAAGAAAGACCTTTTCAAAAACAGAGAAAGGAGAATTTTTTTCTGGTTTATCTAAAACTATTGGTGATAAAACTCTAAATAAAATAACAATTCCAGATAACACTGAAGCTATCATGAATGAAAATACACTAACCCGTATCGTTCGCTCAGAAAACACCGTTTTTCACGTTGAAACTATTAAAGACGGGAGTACACTGTCGAATATTGATAATTCATATACTGAGCCTCTTACTTTTAAATCGCACCAAAAAACTAACGATGGTATCAGCTGTAATTCACAAGAATCTACCAATGATATAACCGTCAAAAGCGTAGCAAATAGTATCATAGCAAACATTCGAACTGTACCACAAAGCGTCGTTTCGAATTCTCCGAAATCATTGTCTTTTCCGAAAATTTCGAAATCTCCGAAATTATTGACTTTTCCGAATCTAATCGCTAAGAATTTTTCCAATAAACTGAGTCAAAACACTCCCTTAGCTGTTGAGATCAGCTCTCAAGTTGATGCTACCGCAATGAATATGCAAGTTGTGCCACAAAACGTAAGCTCAAATCATCCCCAATATTTGGTTACCAACCCCAGTGCCTTTGTTACTAGCTTTGATACAATTGTTTCTAGTTCTGAAAGTTCAAAAAATTTAGCGAATAAGGGAAGTCAACAAAATTATATTGCGTCAAGTTTAGAAGCTGAGTCTCGGACTGCTTCATATAATTTTCAGCCGCTCATTAATACTAAAAATTTCTCCGTAGAAAAAGGTGATGATAACCAACTTATTGCATCAGATGTGAAAATTGACCCTCATAGTATCGGTTCTTCGTGTAATAAACAAAAACAATCTATGCAAAGTTCATCCGAACTCATTGAAGGTATAACTTCTAATGCAAAGCAATCGACAAGTAGCTCTAACATATTTGATAAAAATATAGCCGGTAAAAAACAATTGCTAACTATCACATCTGATTTACAAGTTATTGATACACAAAATCGTTATATTATCGTTCCTAAGCAGGAAGAAATTTCTGAGTATATTACCGATCAAGTAACGTCTGGTTCTAATTCTGAAACCCAACATGGCGCTCAGACTATCTGCAAAGATCATTCATTTGCAAATTTCATATCCTATAATCCGATAATAGTTGACTCCGTCCATTCACTTTCGACTATGTTAAACCAGGCCAAGTTACTTCTTCGTGCTGGTTTAACAAATAGTAACAGTAATCCAACCTTGTACAGCAATAGCCAGGTACCTACAACTGTAGAAAATGTAGCAAATCGGACATTAGACGAAATTGGTCAGGATACAGTTTTACTTTGTAGCAGTGATAGTAACAGCCGATATGATTGCACTTTAATTCAGTCGCCGACTTATGGACAGATAGATCCTATGTCATATTCGGCCGAAAACGTATTACGTGATCTTAAAAATAGTTAAAATGACATTCAAGATATAAAACTTTCAAAAGTTATATGCACATTAAGCGATGAGCTAATTTTTTTTTATTTCACATTCAATTGCCAAAGGTTCTCATAATTTTTGAGAGTTTGAAGATGTTGAATTTCTTGAAAAAGTCAAAAACATATAAAAGCGCGTAAAACATTTGTTATAAATTTATTAGCGCATTAGTTTAATTAATGTTTTAGTTTGAGCGTTTTAAGCTTACCTTCGAACAAATTAAGTATCAATTTGAATTGGTTAATAGGGATCTTAAAAGTTTGAAGACTATAAAAGATTTTATCACGTGTGAAAAACTATAAATTATCGGATAAATTTTTCCAACTTAAAATGGTCGTAACTTTACTACTGATAAGGAATAAATAGAAAATAATGAAAAAATATAAAATAAAAATATAAAAATATATTAAAATTATTGTTCATTTTATTGGAATATGAGATTTCCGAAGAAAAAAAAAGAAAAACATTCGCGGTCGCAAATAAGCTGTATATTTTTTCTTTGTTGAGCTTAATTATTGCGTTTATGTGATACACCCACGAACTATTTTATATATATCTGTCCTTCTTTATTAATTCATCTATTGTAATTCTGCAAGGCGATATTGCCCCAAAGTAAACTGATTGAGACACTCAAAGACTAAATTTTTAAAAACAAACTAATAATTCCTGTGACACTCTAAACAGCTTAATCGCAAAATTAATTCCGAAAATGAAAAAAATATCAAGATTACGTACATTATGTTAACATATAAGTATTTTCATAAAAAAACACCATTAGAACTGTGGTTACACAACATGAAGAGATATGAAATGAGAGAACCTGATTGTGTAACACTTCAAGAAAATAATTTGAGAAGTCTCGATTGTCTCAAACACAAAAATCCCAGAGGTGTTATACAAAGGTTTAAAGTATGAAATGAAAGCGCGATGATATTTATCATCAATGAGAAAAAGTATTCGATCCAGATAATATAAATGTTTCTAGCCAATAAAAATCCACAAGGTAATTATTCAATTCATGTAAGCCTTTATGTATGCCTGGTGATAAAAAAGAATAAATGCGTGAAAACGTTTCTACTTAATAAGTTAGTCGAATCAAGCGTTATGTGCATAGTCGCGTAGTCGAATTTTATATATAAAATACCTGATTAGTAATACCAGTAAAATTTCACCAGTAGGCCATCTATACAAAAATACCTTGCTGAATTATTAATGTTCTATTTATACCGGATAAGCGTGCGCAGTAGAAAATTTACATCGCTTTCACAAATGTTTCCAGACAAAAATATCCACAAATAAATTTGAAGATAAAAATTTTAATTAATTATTTATTTTTAATTATTTTTAGTAATTATTCTCTGTTTCATATTCTTCCTCTACAACAGTCTGAGCAATCACCTCATGGCGTAATATTAATTTCCATTAATTCCTACTAATCTATATAAACTCTTTTTTAAAGGATTTCGTTAGTAATTCGCCTAAAGACAGGAGCATGTTGTCTCCCAAAACGTCGCAAAAAAAATTATTGCAACTCCTATCATTTTTTACTTAATAAAATAGTGTGTATTTAAGTTTTTAACCTTTATAAAAGCTCGTTTTTAAAATAATTAACGAATTCGATTGATTTGACGTTGCTGCTTGTTTATTAAATAAAATATTTAGCTGCCAGATAATAAAAGCCATTTTTAGAAGTTTCACTTTCGGTATATTTAATTTATTGACATTTTGTATTTTTCTAGTAGCTCTGTATAGTGAAATGTGATACAGGCTCTGTTGTTGGTCAACCTCTATATATACTTCAGTATCAGCCTGATAATAGGTGCAGCATGACTCCTGAAACGTCGCTAAATAAATTTTATGACTCATGACATGCGTTTTATCTCTTAATTATTAATGCCTGAGTTGACAAACACAAATATTTTTAAAATTACACTTCAGTATGTAAATAATGGTGCAATTATGAAGTCTTTTATGTGCTGCTGTGGTTGTTATGAATGGTGGTATGCATTGCAAAAATCTGAAGCGTGTCAATGCTTGAATTTACAGTTGAAATAACTGCTTAGCGTCATGCAGGGATCTAAGGATATTTCTATGATCTGTTGTTACCAATTTTTTGGTGTTTTAAAACCAAAAAGAATAGATTCTGTCTTTCCTTTACTGAGGTTAAAAATTAAATCTATCACACCTTTTTTTATAAGCAGCCACTAGTGGTTGTTGCTATTTTAAGTTTTTTTTTAAACTTCATTATTAAGTAATTTAGTATATATTTATGTATTTAAAAAATCTAGCATAATATAGAAACAAAAAAACTGATAAATATATAATTATCAAGAAACGAAATTCATAGCATAAACACATTTGATATTATTTATATTATATATATTTTTAAATGAAGACATCGTGTACGAGAGTATAATTAAATTATTTTGTAAACATCAGTAAATACGCGTGCTCTCAATACCACTAGCTTTTTTCTTTTTAGAAATTTTTGCTTGGATTTTTGATACCAGCGTCGTCAGCTTTCATTACTTATAACTGTAGCGTCACTATATTAGTTTCTTTTTTCTTTTTTTTAAAAATTTAGTTGACTTCTTTTTTGGCTGTGTAAATATGAAAAGTACGGTGTCCAGAACTGTGTTCTTAAAAATTGACCATCGCCAAGAATCATACCACCTTTTTTTATCTTGTCTAAGAAAGCAGTTTTATCATAATTATCTAAGCAACTTTAAGCACTGAGAAGTGCCAGTTTTATAAACAACTTTGAGTACGCAGGTATGAACCTTAATTGCTTATATATATGCAGCTAAAAATATTGTGACAGATTCTCATCGTTTAGTTTATTTTCTTTAAAAAAAAAAAAAAAAAAAAAAACTATTGGAATAAGAGATAACCCTATCATCCTCAAATTCAAAAACCTCACAGTGTCATAATTGTTCGCTAAAATCTTGTGGTAGTACTACATACAGTAAATAGGTTTTTTTTTTATAAATCCTGCATTTTACCTTCTCAATCCATCACGTATTAAAAAATCTGAAAGTTTAAGAAAAAAAAAAAAAAATCGTGAAAGATTGTTTATAACAGCGATGAATTTTTTTATTTATAAATTGCGTTGTTATTTTACAGATATTTTTCTTTAGAGCTTAAAAATTTGGTGCGAGTACACTAGTTAGCTATTTTAAAAAATGAAATTAAAAATTCTTTTCTGTGAGAACGCCTATCACATAAGAATAAATACGTTTTCAAAATTTGATCTTATTCGGATAACTCAATAAAAAGTTTTCTCCGTTGAAATTTAAAAAGTTGGTGGAAAATGTAATATGGAGAAAACGCGCTATAAAGATTAAAAAAAAAAAAAAAAACTGCATTATATGCACTTCAAAATACCCCACTCATATATATTTCACCTTCTTTTTATAAATCATTTTCATCAAATCCTTTTCTAACAGCTCTTAATTTTTTTGTTTTCCGTCGTTTGTCGACTTGCGGTCCATTACTTTGATACGACCCACAACCTTCTTATGAACAAACTCTCTGCAAAAATGTCCCGAATTTTTTCCCAGCTTCTTGCAGTAATGACAATTAACCTACACTGTACCATCATTGAAGGTAATTACTATTTCAAATGTCTGTTGTTTTAAGCATTTCTTGCTAAATATTTTAATCGATTCGTTCACATTTTGCTTGGTGCCATGAAGACATATCTTCAGTAAATTGTCTAATCCCAAATTTTACAACTAAAATTGGCTTTACAGCTTCTCGAACTGGTATTGGAATCAATATTTTTTGACATTGCTCCGTAGCAGAAAAGCAAGAGCAACACCATCAGTTTAATCCACGAGGTAATGAATCTTAGTGTAAATACCAGCTAGACAAAAATACTGGAAAGACAACATAAACATTCATTTAAAACGTTAAGAATTCTTCTCATGTAACTATTAAAACAGATGGTTGCTGATTAAGTAGACATTTCTGACCATTGCGACCAAAATAAGTAAGTTGACTTACAGCATTTTCTTCCACAACATTGTTCTAAAACGGCACTTAAATTAAGGAAAAAATCACAACCAGAGGTAAAAGGCTTTTATTTCTGAAATAATTTCACGGTTAATGTAGTGTCATGAATTATCTGATACAAAATTCTTGTACTTACTTTAAACCTATATATATTTGTAACGTGGGCCAACAATTACCTTCAAGCTATTTTTTTCAGAAGGTTCCCATGTGTTTGAAAAAATACAATTTTCGGAAAAACGCGAAAAACCAAAAAAAGTTGGAAATAATATGTTAAAACTCTCCACTGCTATTTACTATGCCATCTACTTCTTCATTTTTATCAGTAAAACCCTTTATAATTGATCTTTATATCTTTTTTCTTAACTTTACCAGTGTGGAACATTGTTTTTCTACCTTTTTTTACCCGTAAATCATCCTTTTCTACACAGTTCAGTTTAAAAATGCGCTGCATGACATATTGAATATCTCCAACTGATTAATAAGAATGTGTTCTCCTTCGTTAACAATTTATTAACATTTTGGCATATTGCCATGCCATAACAATTTTTGAGTGTGTGCATCACTTTTTCTGTGAGTCCTCCTGCTCCACCTAGCTTTTTACCATCACTTAAAAGTCCTTTGTGTCGTTTTTTTAGATTTCGCAGTCAGATACCGACCCGCTTCTGTACGTGACCAATGCACTCTCCTTTTTTAATAGAAACTTTGTCACAGTATGGTTTGTCAAGTACTGCTCAATATCTCAAAAATTTGGTATATCAAAGGTTGGTTTTTTTGTATTGAGAATACTAAAATATCAAGCCATAAAAATGATCAGAATTTTTTAATTGTTTAGCAATAATTAACACTCTATAGAAGTCAATGGCGAATTTTTGTATGATGTAATGGTATTATGTTAGACTTAATAAGGTTAGGGTTCTAGAGTAGGTTTATACTATTTCCTTACATCTAGTGACATAAGTTTGAGGTACGAAATGACTGAGAGGTTAAAACGACTGATATAATCCTCAAAGCCCTCACTCACTCTAATATAATATCATTGCGTCATACTTAAAAATTCGCTGTGTACTTCTGCAGAGTGTGATATATTGCTAACCTTTTCGCTCATGCTGTTTTTTATCTCATGGTTTAAAAAATAAGTTATTGCCTGAAATAACATATGTTAACAAGAAGTTGTACATGGCTGTAATCATTATTTCTTGTATTTACATTCTGTCCAAAAACCAGGTTATTTGGGTTAATATTTTGGGATAAACACCTTGGCAACGATATAAATAATCCGTTGCTAGGATAAATATTTAAAAATCAGTTTTCACACACATTTTTAAAAGTTAGACACTTAAATTTGTTTAAGAGGGTTTTTAACCTCGGAATCGGATTCTACAAAAGCTAACAGACTAATACAAACAATAAAGTTCAAGTATGGATTCTTGTCCGGCCCCAACACAAGACTGGTTGTTTTTCAGATAAAAATTTGTACTTGTTGCTGTCTATTTAATAAATACTAATCTAATTTCCAGAGTTCAACAAGAAACAAATTCTTAAATTTTTATATTTGCTGCAGCTTTTTTGAGCTAGCAAAAAAAATTATTCAAAAAAGTATTGTAAGGAAGAGTAATTCTAGAAGAATTATAAACTAAATATATAAACTATTTTGTTCTCTAAGAGTAAATTTGTAAAAAAAGATTTTTTTTCAAATAAACTTAATGAAAGTATAGGTAAACCTAAATATCTTTGGAAAACTTTGAAAGAAATTGGAGTTAAAAAATCAAAAAACCCATCTTCACAATCCAATTTTTGTTTAAAACAAGGTCATAAGTTTGTTTTTGATCATCTTCAAATTGCTAATAGTTTTAAAAAATTTTTTGGAAATCTTTCAACCAATCTCTCAAATTTCCTTCCAAAAGCATCAAATATTTATAATACTCAAGCAACCCTAAATTTTCATGGCTAAATGAACATTTCGAAGGAATTTGAATTCTCAAAGGTCACTGAGAATGTAGTTTGAAACATAATTAATGATTTAGAACTAAGTAAGTCACCAGGGTTTGATGAAATATCATCTATGTTCTTTAAGGACGGACGTGCTTCTATTTTGAGACCACCCACACAAATAATAAATTTTTCTATCAGGACTACCACATTTCGAGATGATTGCAAACTAGCTAAAATTGCTCCGTTATTTAAAAAAGGGAGCAAGACAGAATAAAAAAACTACAGGCCCATATCGTTATTATTAATTGCATCCAAGTTTTTTGAAAAAGTAATTGAAGGTCAAACTAGAGAATTTGTTGAAAATGAAAACATATATAAATTTCAATCTGGATTT
>JAUZNK010065229.1:0-14529 GCA_035046665.1 Euphysa ruthae
AAAATAATTGGCATTCCTGTTTTAATGTATCATCAGCTAACAATGGCAGATTAACGATATCTAAAAAGCAAAACAACTAATCTTTATTTGACTTTTCTATTAAAAACAGTTCGTAATTTTTTAAAAAATTTTGTCAACTGAGTTTGTAACTAGCAAAAAATGGTTCGTATTTTGCGAATGCGAATCGCTTAATTCGGACGCTGATGTATGATTTCTTTATCACGTATCATCTAAATATAGATGATATTAACATGATACTAATTCAATAGAATATCAAATAAATTTATAATATTGATTTTAGTAAAAATATTTTTTTAAGTTGAAGTATATGCCTATTTATTTTGAATACATTTTTTGTCTCTAGATGTCTTAAACAAAGATTGGAAAACTGATCATACAGCTATAATGAGCGAGTCTTGGCTTTTCCTTTTTCCTGTATACTTTCAGCAGCTATACCATTTTTGATATTGACTACTGCGTTAAGGTGTTGTCCAATCTCACAGAATTCATCTGCGATCTTTAAAACTAGTGTAAATAATAGTTTAAGAACAAAGAATTCCTCGGAGGCTCCGAGGCTTTTGGGTTACTCTTATATACATGACTGAACCATGGGACTAGATATCTATTGCAGCTACGGGATTGAATTTGTTGCAACAAGGACGTTAAGAGAGTTGTTTCTCTCTGAGTGAGGCTCTTGCATCTTCTTATTCATAAAAGAATCTCAACTTTAGCATCTGTTTTAACCTCATTCATAAAGAGAAAAAGACCCTCAGAAAAAAATACACCCTATTTAAAAACAAATTTCTTAAAAAATAATTTTTACTTACAATATATCCAGTTTTCATAGCTTTTGAACTGGTGGTGTTACCTAACTTAGAATTTAGTTTTATAGGAAAACTTTATTTTTCTACGTCAAAACTCCTTAAGAATAGTTTATTGCCACAGGCAGATCTAAAATTTGTTAGGGGTAAAACTTTAATAATATTGCATAATTTTCAAGATAAAATTTTTTTGTAAGCTTTTATTAATTCATATGAAAATTAATTGTAGGAGCGTCTCGGAACTCCTTTTCAATTATAATTTTTGTTTATAATCAAAATGAATAATTCAGTCAAATATTTTACATATTTTAATTAAAAATTTGATTTGTTTGAAGGCTCTTCAATAATGCTTAGAGAGAAATGTCATGTAGGGTCTCACTTCAACCATGAAGCTCATTGTAGCTGGTTCCGCATTAAACAGGGCATTAAATGTGTCATAAGTTAAAAAAAAAAATAAAAATAGCAATCAAACCCATAAATTTCTAACAACCTTTCCCTTAATTTGAAGATTTCTTTGAAAACCAAAGTTAACAATAAGTAAAATAATTTAAATAACATTCACCTCTGAATTACTTAAATACTAAAAATCACTTTTATATCAAACATGTGTGATTATTAAAACATTTACATTGTACATTATCATAGAATACTTTTTAATAAATTCTTATAGCATATAACACATAGCAGTGATAAAAGAGATTTTGATGGAAGTCTTTGGTATATTTTATTTGGTGCTAAATTGTTGATCACGATTTTTTATTTCTGGTAGCTTCTTTCTGCCAACACTTACTCAAAAGGTTACAGTAAACCTCTCAAAGTTCGTCAACATACCTGGATTCAAGCAGCTTTTGAAAATCAAGTTTTCCTTGTTTTAGTGCACTTATTTGAGCATTCGTTTCTTTGAGTTTTATTTCCTTCACCTCTATTTCCCTTGGAATTTCAGTATTACATTTAATTTTTGTATCCTGGTTTTTCCTAAACTTGTTGAGTAATTTTTTCAGTCGTATTAATATTTTTTGCATACAAGGTTTTAATTTAACAATCTTTTGCATCCAATTCCATCGTTTCCTGCTTCAATTGTTGTTTATCATGAAGCACCAATGTTTCACTTTTTTTTAATTTTTCTAATTACTTCCATTATTCTTATCCAATTTAATAAGATCATATGTAATGGATGTGGTATCCATGGTCAATGAGTGACGTTTAAAAAAATAGTCCTAAGAATTTGAATGAAAAGATACATGCAATACAAAGCAAGTCAAGAGGAAGATAAGCAATAAATAAAATCAGCAGTATATAATCAACAACTACATATATTCACTTCAATTTTATAAATCACCACCCACTGATTGCATTATTTTTTTGACCTTTTATCAGCATTTTTTATACACCAAGGTGAGAAAAACTCATCAAAAAAATATTGTATCATAATGTATCAATCAAATATTTACTATTTGACATGTAAATATTTATAATACAGTGTTCATTTATTTAAATGAAAATTAGGGTATATATGCCAAGATTAATAATGATTAGAGGTTTATGAAAGCAAGTCCAATTTTTACAAAATTTGTAATTAAATGATATAAAAATTTTATAAATTTTAAATTTCATTGTCAAAAAATCTTCCTTACTTTTCAGGGATCCAACATATGCAAATGTTGAATATCCCCTGATTTCTCACAAGTCACATTGACATTAAAAACAACATAACAACAACAATAAGTGATGACGGCAGATAGTATATTTTGATTGAAAAGAAATGCAGCTTTTTCGAACTTTAATAAACATAACAGCCTTTGCTGGGGGCATGGATGGCCACAATTTTAATTTTCACCATGTTTTCAACCCAAATTTTCCTAATTTTTTAACGAAAAAAAAAAAAAAAAACACCAGGCTTTGTGTTTTAAATGGAAAAAAACAAAATGAAAAAATTTTTTATATATCGAAAGTTATGAACTTTACTGTACAATTCTCTGGAAAAATCCTCATTTTCACAGGGGTGCCAAAATATTAAAACTTTCCAAATTGAAAATAAGAAAGTTCTCTTCATCAGAAAACTTGGTACAAAATGTAAAATACCAAATCCTAAAAATTTAAGTTATACTAGCTTTAGTTAAAAAAATCACTAAATTAACACAAGCTCTTTTTTGAGAACATTAAATGCAAAAATATTAAAAGCATTATTTTACCTTACCAGAAAGTTATTCCTGCACCTTTTACGAAGTTGTAAAAATTAGAATAAATTACTTTTTTTAAGGTTTAAAATTTACAAAACAACTCTATGACATCTACACTCAAGCTATCAAGGTCGTAAGAGAATCATTGCACGCTCTCAAGCTCGAATTTAGAAAAAAAAATTAAAACTAGATTCCAAGCACCATAATCCAGCTCGTCGCTTATAAAGAAATTAATTGAACCCCCTGATTTGCGCATATCTAATTATAATAAAGCTCAAGCTATTGTTTTTTTTATTAATTTATAAAAACAATACAACATAATATAAAAACGAGAAGTGGATCTGACTGCTGTAGTTTTTGTCTTTTTGTTATTGTGTTCTTCTGTTGTGCATTTTGTTTGTTTGGTATAACTATCTAGTACTGCATATTCAGAGCAATTTTATGAACCCATTTTTTGCATCTTTTACCCTAGAAATATAGGGAAAGTACAATTGTTTTGAAAGATCTTGTTATGTACATCTAAATTTAGTTGTAAAAATTATTCAAAAAGATCAATGTAATATAAGAAAGAGTGTCAATAAAACAATACATAATTTTGAAGATCAAATTACATAATAGAACCAGTTTCAATAATATCCTGAATTTGAAACAAAATCAGACCTAGCCATTAATTAGAGATTGGTTGACCACTCCTCACTTCAGGCAAGTGATTGACCTAGCTGCAACATTCATTTGCATAATTTTTGCATTGCTTATTCATGTTTGAGGTGAGTTCACATAATTTGAGACGAGTGATATTGATCACAATTTTGAAGAAGACTGTTAAAATATTATTAGTAAAATTTTGATAGGTGAAAAAAAAAAAGTTCAAAACGTTGCAAAACAAACAAGGAATAGAGATGTCAGTAAAAGACAAGGTCTAGCTGTTTTTAAAATATCAATATCTTTCATTTTATTCATTTACATTACGTACAAACTTCTAAATGATGAAGTATTGCTTTACCCTGCCAAATAGCCGTGCCAATGGTTACAATGAGCAGCAAGGAAAATCAGTTGAGTATCTGAGTATCAATTCATAGGTGATTGTATAAGAAATGGTATTTAAAGCCTATCATGTTGAAATTTTGTTCTGTTGCTTCATCATTTTAAAGGAATATTTGTTGTAAACAGTTTCAGTTTTATCATCATTTTTTGACTTTAAAACATTTGAGTGAAGATTGAGTAAATTTAGTTAAAATATAAGTCAAAATAGTTTTCATAAGACAGTTAAATAGTTCCAGGTCGAAATTGAGTAAAAGCTCATCATTTATTGCAGTTCTAGATACTTTTTGTTTTTAAGAGATTTAAGTATATTATTATTAGATGTATTTGTATATAATCTATACTTATGGCATTACAAAGTTATATATGTAGTTTTAATAAAAATTTATTCCAGTGTTACCTAATTCTGTATTTTATATTCTTCAGGCGTTGCCATTATAATAAGTTATTAACGATTATAGCATTGAACTATTTTCTAAATCATAAAACAAGCTAAAATAAAGTTAAAATTCTGAGAATAAAAATCATTTCATGACTACTTCAAAATTTAAAAACATTGAAAAAGATTGAAAAAGAACATGTAACCAAGGCAGTTTCGGAACAATACCTAAAGTTAAACTTGAATTAATAAAGAAAGCATTTTTCTTCACTAGCGCCAAGTTACCAGCCGATAGAGTTTTTTATTGAAACACAATATTATTGATATTATTTTATCTTGATTATACTTACAGAGTAAAAAAATAATTTTACCAGGAATTTTGACACAGAGAGGTGCAAATGTAACAGACGATTTACTATCATTTCCTGGTAATTAGAAAGAAAAAATCTTAATATGCTAAGGTGCCATTACAGACGGACAACATTTTATGTGCTAACACATACACACCTTTTCGTTGGTGTGATTTGGGTTAAGTTTATAAGATAGACTTTATGATATAAGAGAATGTATTTGTTATTGTGTTTTTTCTTCTATTTTATTTGTGCTTGAAATGTCGTTTTCACTACCACCGACGTATGTGAATATGTAATCAAAAAAACCAAAAGAAAGCTAGTGTGCAAGATTCTCCTCAAACTAATAAATGCAGTAAGGATAGTTATGGAAATCCTTACATTTTTATGCAGTTGCTGTTTTCTATTTTCGTTTTGTTTTATAAAATGTTTAATGTTTGGTGGGCTGATAATATGTTTAATTGTAATCATGAAAAAGGTCAGCTGATCCAAATGATCGACCATTGCATAATCCTTTCGATCATTACTTCTCTGATTGCTGGTCAGCTGTATTTTATTGATACAGACAATATTTTCTTAGCTTTGAATAAATTTTTTTTTTATAGATTTCGCCTAAATTACACATAATAATGTTGACGAGACATGGAGCAATAGTCATTGTATATAACAAGAGTTTAGCATATAGAAATTTGTTTAAATGTAATAATTTTTGTTCTTAGGCATTATGGTCAAACGAAAAGGATCAGGCACAGAATCTGCTAGCATCAAAAAAGTAAAAAAAGATTCTGACTCGAATGGATGTGGTGTGACAACAAAAATTGATTTTACAGATAGTGAAAGCGTAATCAAATCACTTCTGGGGCCCACATCATTGAATTTGTTTTTTCAAGATTATTGGGAGAAAAAGCCATTGGTTCTTAAAAGAGAAGAACGAGGTTAATTGACAGGGTGCAATAAAATGACCCATCTACATTATTTTTCTTAGTTTACTTGGAATAATTGTGATATATCTGCAATTTTATCTGACCTATGTCTTTAGGGTCATATTTTGAAAGATTTAGCTGAAATTTCAGTCATTTTGAAAATTTAAATTTAATTGGAAATTTAGAAAACTCAATTTGAACCCTGGTGTGAACCAGACTATAGAGGGTAGTGATTTTTTATGTTCCCATATGTTAATAGAAATTAAAAAAAAACTTGGTTTTTTTTACTATAGTGCTTTTAAGGAGGATTAAAGCAAAATCAGAGCAAAATGTTGCATCAGTGGTTTTTTTGTGAAGGATTAAATATTTAATTTTTTTGTAAAATTTTCAGTACAAAAGCTAGATCTGTGATGAATTAGTAAAAGGTCTGAGTGTTTATAAAGATATTTCAGTCAGCAATTATACCTACATTGAGATATTGTATGTATATATGATTCAAAATATGAAATTAAACATGGCATGCATTGGATGGTGAAGTTCGAGTTATACTTTCACCATAAAGGGCTTGCCATTCATATTTTAAATTGTCTATTTTGATGTTGATTGATTATCTTTTGAAGCAAATATACTGATAATAAAATTTACTTCTGAGATCTTGCTTAATGATCTGAAATCTTGAAAATAATTGTGTCATTCTTAGTTAAGTTATTCTAACTAACAGTTACTTTTCTTATCTGGTGAATTTTTTTAAAGAAAATTCGAACTGATACATGAAAATATAACTGCAAAGTTTCTCAAATTAATTCATAAAAACTTTTCCAAGAAATTTGTTAAAACTAAGATAAGTTAAAGTGAAGACCTGCTAACAAGCATATTTTTTTGTGTTCAATAGCTGATGACTAGTAATACAGCAAAGTTAGACTCCCATATCGACCCACCCACTTAAAAGCTATGCTAACCATACTACCCTGAGCAATGGTGTCAAATAGAGCATTATCAAAAATTTAAACTTAATATTTTTATTTTCAGATTATTATGGTGATTTGTTTTCACTTGAATCTATGAAGGAAATTTTTTCAAATAATGAGTTGATGTTTGAATCGGATGTGAACGTTTGTCGCTACATCGACAATGAAAAGGAGCTATTAAATGAAGATGGAAAGGTTACATCATCAAAATGTGATGAGCTCATGACCGAAAAACAAGCCACTTTTCAACTACACCAACCCCAGCGTTATACTGTTAGTACTAGCTAAATGTTATTTTTAATGTTTTTGAATTTGGCTGAACTCTGCATTGTTCTTAATTTTTTTTACAAAAGTTAAAATATTTTCAACTTTAATACACAAAAAATCTTCATCTCGGGTAGAAATATTGCCTCGTCTTCTATGTGACTTTATCTCCCGAGATGTATTTAAAAAAAACTGGGTAATTCCATTTAAACACCTTAAAATTCGTTTTGAATATTACACTTGCTAAGACAAAAACCTCATACTCATCATTAAACAAGTTTTATTCCTTATTACTTTTGCGTGAAAATTTTAAAATTAGGACTTAGGAAATATCTTATGATATTTTGCACTGAGAGTTTGTATTTACCTGTTGTTTTAGGATAGTTTATGGAATTTGATGTCCAAACTGGAGAGTTACTTTGGATGCTTAGTTGGATCAAATGTTTATATAACCCCAAAAGATAGTCAAGGACTTGCACCACATTGTGACGATGTTGAAGTATGTATGTATATTGTAATTACTTTATGATAAAAAAAGAAGCTATTTTAAAGAAATTCGCTAAAATTAAATGTGATTAGATGCATATGATTTTTTATGTTTTTGTAAAATATGCTATTTTTTTATTATTTCAAAATTATCTAATTTCTAAAGAAAATTTTTTGTTCAGTTAAAAAAATATTTTTAGAATTTGATTTATCAATACTCTAGGTATTAGGTAAGGTTCTGTGTTAGAGTACATTAGCCAAGATTGCTAAACATCCTTCACTCCATTGTTAGGGCTTCGGTGTTCAACGATCAACACTACAGTATTTGTAGTCATCCAAAACATGGTAGCATCTGCTATTTATATTCCAAATTTTTAGTGTATTCGATCCATGTTTTGCATAATACAAAAGAAAATCTAAAATTTCATGTCATCAGCCAAGATCTTGTCACCAAGCATATTCAAATAGCATTCATTTTAACATGTGGTTCACAACACGTGTGATAAATTTGAACTTAAAATTAAAATTAATGACACCATTATAGCATTTCCACATTACAAAAAGAATTTCAAAATAAAATATGTCTGAGATTTTTGTTTATGTTTTACAAAATTTCATTTGTATCGGACATTGTGATTAAGGGACTTTGAAAATTTCTTTGCAGTCCTGTTAGAATCAAATTAGTTGAAAAGAAAAATAATTTTAATCACTGAGAGTTATTTTGTTTAGAAAAAATTCGCTTGATTGCAAAGATTATGCAAGTGCCAAAATTTGCATTGATATGAAATTATGCATATTCAAGTGTTAAAATTTGCATTGATATGAAATTATGCATATTCAAGTGTTAAAACTTTTAGGCACAATTTTAAATTTAAGGAAAAAAAATAGAATTAAAACGAGTTTAAAGAACACCTTCATACAAGAGTCAAATATTCTATAATAAGAAAAATCCAAAAAGTTTCACTTTATTTTTGGTTCAAGGCCAAATTGATATACTATGGCTAGACAGAAAAGATTATAGCTGTAGATGGAAAATTTTGCACATCAGATTCAAGATTCATATTGTTATGTTGAATTGTTGAGTTATGTCTCATAAATAAAAGCGTTTGTTTTTAAAGAATAATTTTTCTTTCATTCTCAATATTCCTCTTACAACCAATCTTCAGCATGTGATTGTCGTCAAAGTTCCTTATTTCATTTTAAATTTATTTTTTGATAACTAAATTATAGCTAGGTTAAGATAGAGGTTAAGATATTAGCAAAAATGTTTTTTGTGCTGCTGGAATAATCCAGTGTTTCTGAAGTCTAAGGCTTGGTATTTTTAGGATGCTCTTTAAAATCTCCAGAGATGGTGATGAACATCTTTGCATTGAATTTCAGTTTCTAAGTTCACTAAGTCAAATTAATATTTGAATTTGCAATATAGGTGTTATCCTCGTATTTTATATCAAGCTTACCGTGGTAATAAAGCCAAAACTGTTTTAAGTGGATAAGGAAATCTTGGATTTAATAAGGACTCCTAATATGAAAGATGTGCTGGATTTATTATTTACTTCATAGTCTATTTAATTTTAGATATTTGTGTTACAATTAGAAGGAAAGAAAACATGGAAATTGTACAAACCTATGGTTGAATTATCAAGAGACTACACTCAAGATCTTCTACAGGAGGATATAGGAAAACCGATTATTGAACATACGATGGAGGTATATTTTATTTTAATGCAAATTTTTTGTACCCTCTGGCAAAGCCAAGGTGAATATTTGCAGCACCTCATTCGATGAAAGCCTTAATGATATAACTCAAAATTGTCAAATGGTTATTCTTGTTAGATATTTCGCTTTAACTTACAACAAAGTAAAAGTGTTATATTTAGATTCACAGTTTCTAGGACTTCGAGTGCTATTCTGAAACTTCTAGACATCAATTATATGCATATCAAATTTCTATGGATGGACCTAGTGTAAATCTAAAAGAAAAAATCTGAAACAGCAGAGGTGATAATGCGCTATCAAAACAGCAGAGGCGATAATGCGCTATCAAAACTGGAGCAGAAAGTAAAATATTCAAATTGATAAAATAGATTCAAACTTCTAAAAAAAGAAAAGCTTATAGCCTTGAAGATTAATATTCTTAATGTTCTACAATGGTTTTTTTGGTATTATAGATGGTTTTATGGAATAATAAACTTTTAGTTGTATCTAAAGTTTTGGAACTGCTTAAAATTTTCGATCAAGCATTATAGGTTTAAGAAAGTTTTAATATTTTAGGTGAATTTAAGGCATACCAGTAGTTGAACGCCTGTTATCAATTTAGCAAAAATATCTGTAAACCGTTTACATATTGGGAGAAATTGCCTAAATGTAAGGAACCAGTTTCAAAGAGCTACATGAATGTGAATTATGCTATTAATGACAGTCTATCATTCCTAATCAAAATGATTCTCGCATTAAGCCATGGACAAGCTGCTGTCGAATGCAGCTCCAGTATCAACAATTCCATTTTGAACTTAAATATGAAGAGAACCTTATTATTGCCAAAAAAATTGTCAAAAATCACATGCTGTCACAAAATTTGAAGCCACATATACCTATCCCAACTAATTTGTGAAGTTGCAAAAAAGTAGACAGGAAGTATCACAACCGTTTATGAAAGTTAAAGTCAGAATCGTAGCGGAAAAAAATCAACAAAGAAAACCACCATGACAGGAGTTAAAAATCATTTCTAGAAAACGTGAACAATTGAAGAACACACGCAAATCGCTGAATGCAGAATTCATTTCCACCCTGAAATTAGCAAAAGAGAAAATGGACATAACTCTTGTATCTAAAGCTGATACCTTAAAAAGGAATTGCACTTTCATCAATCAATCAATCAGTCAATCAATGTTATTGGAAATTTTTGTTGGGCGAAATGTCTCACGTTCATGATCAAAATTTTCTGCAATAACATTTGCATGATTATTTACATATATACTGTTATTAGCTTTTTGTTCAAAATCAGATTGTTCATTTCGTTTATCATACTACTTTGCAGGTAAAAGAAAAATATTGACTGAGAAATATTTGGCGTTGACATTTATTTTTCTCTTTAGAGCTGATTTCTCTTTAATATCTTAAATTATTTTCTGTGACATTACATTTTTTTTTTTTTTTAACTGTTTTGTTAAGCTTATAATTTTGACACAATATCGTGCCAGAATATTACAGACTGGGATATTTTTATTCCGTCGAAAAATTTTTGTTTCTGTGTTAAGGATGTGCTACGTTTATACACTTCTTCAGCTCAATATGTAAATTCAGCATGCTTAGTTTATAATTATATATTTTTTCTAAACCATCTAATCTCCAAAAAAAAAAAAAAAAAAAAAAAAAAAAAAAAAATAAAAAAATGACGAAGCATTTAAATTGTTTTTTTTTTATGAAAAATTTTATACCTAATTTTTTATGCTAGATTTTCAAAAAAAAATCTTTTACTAAAAATTTTCAGTAGGACATTTAAATTTACAATTTTACTAAATTTTAAACAATTTTTTAAAGTTTATAAAAATGAATTTTTTTCAGCAACATGTTCTAAACATGATTTCCACTATAAAAACATGTACATTCGCTTGTACATTCAGGCATCACTTGGTTTGTTGATGTGACATTCAGTGTTCATTTTAAAAGTTTATTTTATCATTTTTTGGCAGATATATGGATTTTTTATAAAATAGATTGTCCAAGAATCCATGCGTCCCAAATGTCTTGTTTTTTTAGGAAGTTATGGAACAACGATAAAATGGATTAGCTTATTTAAAGTTTAATAATAAATTTAATGATAAAAAAAATTTTTGAAGTGATTAACTGTGCTCATTTTTTTTAAATATAGTGACAATGAGTTAAAAAAATGTTTGCCTTAACTCTTAGTACCGTCAAATTTAAGCCTATTTTCCCTACTAATTTCCTGGGGTGCTTGAGTGATAATCTGTTTATTTAAACATAAACAAAATCTATAGTTTCTAAAACTTGGATGATCAAGGAATATTTTTCTGAAAAAAAAATCCAAAATAGCTGATAAACTATGTAAAATTACAAATATTTCCTTGAAATGTTAACTTTTATATAAGACAATAGATGTAAAGTATTGGAATTGACCTGAAATACGTTAGAAAATATATTAAAAATTAAAATACAAAAAATCAAAGGTCTCATCTTTGTTATTTGGAATTATGGCCAAAATATAGAAAGTGGTATTTTTGAAAAATTGCAAGCAATTCCTAAAAAGTTTTTTATTACTAATGACTAATTTCTGGGTTGTTTTGAGTAATAATCTGTTAATTTAAACAGAAACAAAGTTTATATTTTCTGAAACTAGAAGGATGAAGGAATGTTCAGAAAAAATAAATCTGAAAATATTGGCACAAAACTCAAAATGATTGATAAACTACGGAAAATTACAAATATTTAATATAAAAATCAACTTCCAAACAGGTTTTATAAAATATAAGTATATAAATGTAAAGTTATGGAATTGTTCTGAACAATTAGAGAAAATATGTGTAAAATATAAATAAAAAAAAGGTCTACCTTTAACATATTTGGAGTTATTTGCCTAGAAATAGAAAGCTGTATTTTATGAAGAATTACTAACAACTACAAACGCGTTTCTTATCATTACATACTAATTTCTGAAGCTGTTTGATCCTGTTGATTTAAACGAAGTATATGTGTATATATTTTTTGAAACTAGAATGATCAAAGATTTTATATCGAAAATAAGATCTTCAAAAATGACATCGAGCTTTTCATGATTCTTGAACAAAGTCTATCATGAAAAAACAAAGTCTTCCACCATCGACACACTTTCTCAGCAGATTGTTGGTTGAGAGGGTTTGGTCAGACTTGTCAACTCCATTCATGTAGGAATTATACATATGAATGACATTTGACTGATTCATGTCAACAGAGTACTAAGTTTCCCCAATTCTCTCCCTGCGCTGTACGATGATGAAGTCATGGACATTTTGGATAGTGGAAAGCATACTTATAACTTTATTATCCTTCCACTGTAATGTCAAACAGGGTTGGTTTCTTTGCCATTTCATAGCGCCTCTTTTTTTCTAGCTTAGATTTTGCCACCAATTTATATAGTTTCATGGAAGCCTTTTTGGTTTTCGGTGACTGTACCACAACAATATATACTGTTGTGAGATAGATTAGTAAAGAGTGTAACCAAGTATAAAAATTTTCGGTATACAAATGATATCCTTAATCCATTGGTGGGGCCATGAGTTCCATGGCAACGGAATATCCAAGACAATACTCACTGAGGTGTTCATTTCAGTTCTTTTTGTCGCAGACATGGTGAGTCGAAGGTATAACCATTTTGGCTATCACTAAAATCCAAATCCACAGCTTCAATTCAAACTTTGCAGGTTTATTTTTGATATACTGTCGTATACTTGACCGGTCTTTTAACCAGTCATCAATTGCCACAATTTGATGAGGCTGGTAAAGTGATTGACATTTCTCTTTGATAACTTCACTTTTGGTGCTCCAATATCTTTTGAATGTGCTTACGATGTAACCAGTTTTTTAACTTCATTAGCTGTAGTTTCTACCCATGCACCATCTTTATCACCGTACGTTGATTTGTTGATTATGGTAGAATAATGTCGCCAAAATACAATAGGAAAAGTCTAGGGCAGTATGTTTTGTTCTTAGAAAATTTCTATTTAGATGTGGTCCTGGAAGACACGGCAGGGAAAAGCAGCCAACTCGTTCACGGAATAATCTAAATCATCATAGGTCTTGTCCACTTTCACTTCTTCATTTTCATCAGCATCATTTTCATCAGAATCTGCTTTTTTCTTTAGAATCTTTGCTGGACTTTTGGTTTTCTTGCAAATATTAGGTTTTTTGGTGGTTTTTTTTTTTGACAATCCTCTTTGGGTAAGTTATTGGCAAGCGAGATGGTGACGACTGAGTTGTTGACAGTCAAGACAAACAAGCAGTTGTTAGTGGAGATTGTTGGGTTGAGACAATTTCATTCTTCTCAATCACTGGTTCTGGATACAATTGACTAAAAAAAATGTAAATAGCTAGCAATTTATATGGAAACGTCTGTGTACAGGGTAAGGAAGAGTGCCAACACTAAGTAATTTATTCTGCAACAAACAAATACACATTCTATGTAAAATACAAGAAAAGATAATAGACAAAAAATAGCAACAAGGGTAAACATTCTGAGAAAAAACAAGGTGTCAAGGGTATAGGCACAAAAATTGTTTGTCACAACGATATTTCCATTGTGGTCCCATTTCGAGAGAACTTTACCATATCATTTGCAGCTTGTAATCAACATTTTGCTAATAAAACATTTAAAGTTAAGAAAGAGAGGGGCCAATCTCATTTTATTTTTTGAAAATAATATAATTTCTGACATTAATGCGTTGGTCTTATACATTACACACAAAAACAGATATTTATTCAGCCGAAGCATAGTAAAAAAAAATTTTTTTACAAAATTATAATAGTTAGAATCACATTGTAAAAATTTAAGATGCCAAGGCTATTATTTTTGTTCTTCTGTGCCTGTAATTTTTATAAGAAAAAACTTTTTCACTACTTACATTTATAAATTGTAATCACCTTCACCGAACCCTTATTTTTTATAGTGAGATCCCAAGGAATTGAAATTTATAAAAAAGTAAATCTGAATCGTGTCAGTTTCAAAATGGCAGATATAATTTGCCAGTCTGTATCAATACATGTATCAACAACTATAATAAATAATATATCCTAGCCAGTAGTTCAATTTCTAGGCTTTGAGTATTTTTAAAAAAAAAAAACATCCATCTCAAGTTTCTATTATACCAACCTAAAAACCAAGTAGTTTCTTTCCACTTCCTCAAGCAGTTTTAAGCATCATCCAGTGATCACATTATTTTAAGCATCATCCAGTGATCACATTATTTTAAGCATCATCCAGTGATCACATTCTTTTAAGTATCATCCAGTGATCACATTATTTTAAGCATCATCCAGTGATCACATTATTTTAAGTATCATCCAGTGATCACATTATTTTAAGCATCATCCAGTGATCACATTATTTTAAGTATCATCCAGTGAT
>JAUZNK010065251.1:0-14527 GCA_035046665.1 Euphysa ruthae
ATGATAAAGAAGGAGATTCTTATGGTGCTGGATTAATATTCGTTCAGTTTTTACATATTTTTTACATTAACGGGCTTATTGTTGCACTGTGACTAACAAAGATTGATGGCAAAACCAAAACAAAGAAAAATGTCCCCTTATTGAAATTATACTCGGAACCAAATTCTCGGTTGAATGATGACGAACTCTTACCACACCCCATTGATGAAAATATTGATTCTTCTCCTACAATGAACAAGCAACATAATGTTAATGCAGAAATCTGTTCTTTCACGCAAATCAATCAGGAGCTTCCAGTTGATCAAATATTCGATTCCTCTACACCAAAAATAACTTCTTAACCAGTCTCTTGAAATTTTGGAAATGATCTTGATTGATGCATTGATAACCTCTAAGAACGTAGCAGAAACATGTTCATCCATATCACAGCGCTGCTCCAGTTTTAATGAGATAGCACACAGAAAAAAAAGAATTTCTTCTTCCCATCTTCGATTGAACAATATGACAAAATTGAATGTTGGAATACTATTCAAAATGTTTGTTACTTTAAGTGGAGTTGGGAAAGCTTTATTTAAAATTTTCGATATTATTAATTGGAAATCCGTATGGCTTATTATTCGTCAAAAAAATTTTTAATGGTTTACAGTCGAATTTTCCTCGGTTTACAGTGGAACGTTCATACTGGAAATCCTCTGCAAAGTTAATTTCAGTTGTAAATGAATATTAATTAAGTTAAATAAAGGTAATTTTTGGACAAAAGATGATCTTTACCACCTGCAAATGGAGGGCGAGCAAATTCTTCAATCACCTACTTCATTGTTAAGCGATCGAATCGTGGATGGCGCCCAAAAGTTGATTTGTAAAGAGATAGGTGCTGATTCTGATTATTAATCAATACTAAATTTACAAACGTCGACAACAACCATTACGCACGGTTACTAACGATCATATCCAACTTTTACATGATTGATCGAGTCACTGGAAAATAACATTCTGCTCTAACGATGAAATACGGATTTGCAACAACTTTCAAAAACATACACATGTTGTGTCTTCAAAATGTGCATAAATGCCATGTACAGAAAATGTAATGTTTCAATGATCACTTTTTCTACACTACAGAAACAAATGGATTGAAATAGCTGTGGTCGATTTGCTGAAAATATTTTGGATTGTAGTTCATCCATAGAAGCTCAGTTTGATGCCAAAAACATGAGCGCGATTCTTATTGTGTTTTTAACACCGTTCGCTAAAGTTGAATAGTGTTTACCAAAGACTTATCTCTAACATTTTATTTTTTATAGAGGTTAATTTTTTAGTAGAAAAATGCATAAGTACAAACAAAAAAAATGTCTTTTTACTTCCTCTAATTACGAGTTTGTTGAATATATATGTTTAAAGTGCTTATCCGCTTTTACATGCTTATACATGCTTTTTTGCTTCATCTTTAATTGAAAATGGTCACGGAGTTAGTTTTTATTTAAATTTGAGCACAACAAGTTTTTGGGACCTTATTGGACCAAAAGTTTATAATGAGGAAATTATATATTTTACAAATGCGTTTAATTTTAAGCAAATTCAATATTTGAGACTAAGCTGACTTTAAGTCAGTAAAATGAATGATATATGATATAAAGGTCATATAATCACGTAAAGGACTTACACGTAGCAGGCTCTTTAATTTCCTAAACAATAAAACTTTTGCATGTGGAGACATCTCTCTTTAAATTTTTTCCAAAATTCTAGGGGAATACTTAATAAGTAGGTGATTAGTTAATAACTACTGGGGGAGCACTTATTGACGAGTCAATAAGTACTTGGGAGTACTTATTTTCAGGGAGTTACTATAGGCTACTAAAGCGGTTACAACTGTTTCCTTATACAAGACAAACAAGATACTATTTACCTACTATACCAAACTGTCCAAATAGTCCACAATGGAACTTTCGAGAAAATTTCTGCGTTTCAAATTTAAAATAAAATTACAATTTAACGTAAAAAAACTACGGTGTTTAAAGCACATTTAGTCATTTTTATTGTTGAAAAATTATAATAACAACATTTCTTTGTCTCGTTAAATGAAAGCATTACAAAACGATACTTCTATAATTAGTAATATTTAGCCTTGTCTATTTGATGTTTACTTCGACTCTCAATATGTAATTCGCCATGCGGTGATTATTAATTGTTGGTTATTTTTTCTTAACTAAAAAAAAATAATAAAAATGGAATTACAAATTTTGAGATATGAGTTATGCACGCCAAAAGTTTTTTAGTTACAGAGACTATTGGAATACTTCACCTAACTTAGGTTCTTTTAATTTGTTATACCGTAATAATAATTGGAGTAATTTTATGCAATACACATGTCAATATTTTTTGTATTAAAAGCAAATGTTGAACCGTTGTGAAATATTTGTCTAAGCTTTTTATAAATTTTTCACCGGCAATATCATAGTTAAAAGTATTTTTTTGAGACGACAATATTTCTTTGTTGTTTTACCATAATGGAGGGAGTTCATTTAATGTCGAACTTCTCAATAGAATTAACTCAATATAACTAGGCTCGAATAAGAGGTTTTGCACATGAAAAGTTTATTACCTACCTTTGAGTCATATCCAGATAATAACTTGCAAAATCAAGCCATATGTGGGATTCTAGGCAAACAGTTGTTGTTCTGGTACAGATGATTTTATTATGGATAACAAATAATTTAATTAAAGATGTTAAAATACAACTCATGAAAGATAAATCGCCATTCTTTGTCTGATCATAAAACTGTAAAAGTATCAGGCATATTAAATCCCGATGTTTTCATACATTTTGGTTTAATTCTCTAATATTATAATATTGACGATAATGGAAAATGAATAGAAATGCAGTAACTATTTTTTCCAAAACACAATATGCGCGTGTAACCATAAACTAAACATAAAATAGAGTTCAACTTATTATCAAAACAAACTCTAATATAGTATTTGACATAATTTTATGGGAAACATACCACATATACGTGCTCATCTAAAGAAATAAATACAGGTTATCAACTTAATATTAAGTTGATAATTCGCAACTGCAAATTTCACTTTATATTTTGCAGTTTGTCCCTGACCTCGAATAAATCCTAAATCTTCGGAGCAAACTAACATATACTTTACAAGAAAAACTTTGGTAGGTTTGACCACAGATATTTCCTTTCATATCACTCTTAAAACTGTAAGGTACAGAAAATGTTTTAAATAGTTTTTATTTTCAATTTCATCTATATATTCCGACAGTTTCAGGAGGGAAAAGATCTCCCCTATCTCTAAACTGAAGGTATTGATAATAAAGTGAATTCAAAATCATAATTATAAACGTACTTCGATGATATGCAATAGTGCATAATGTTGTTATGGAGTACACCTGAAATAACCATTTCAACTGGGGCTAAAATAGAAAATTTTAAATAATTTAACATAAATATATAAGCACTATAAAAATAGAAAGTTAATTAAACTAACATTGTAATATTGGTTTTATAGAATTCCTCTTATTTTTATTTTCAAAAAACATTGCTTTAATGGGTAAAACAAAAATGCAAGCTATGCACTTGGTTTTTTATGTCATGTGTACTTATGTAAATTTTATTTAGTCTTGTGTGATTTTTAATATGTCTTCCCATTTATCGTACAATGAAACTATTGCTATGCCTTTGTAACGCTTTTTATGTCATGATTTATGCAACCTATGAAAACGTGTTAATGTGATCTAACAGGTATAGAATTTAATAATATATCTGTAAAGCTTAATGGGCTCTTGGTATAAAATTTTTTTTCAAATTTTAAATAAAATTTTTGAAATAGGTTGCAAATAGAACTCACGTGCTTTTTCTCCTGATAATTTAAATGTTTTATGTTGACGTTGAGTTTGGTTGAGTTTATCCACTACATCTGTAAAGATGTCAACCAAGAACGACACATTTTCGTAATTGGTATATCGATATTTTAAGGTAAATTTTAGTGCAAGTGAAACGTTTGATTCGGCTTGAATTTTACCATACTAAAAAAACAACTTTATTTCATTTCATAGTTTATCTTTTTATCCTTACAATTAATATATGAAATAACCCCATCCGGTCCTCTACAATCCTCATCTGTGATTTGGTTTTATATTATCTGGTGATAAATAAGATTCGGTATACCTCAAAACCCAAGAACGTTGTAAAGAAATACTTCACTCTATATATGCTGCCAAAACTACAAGATTCTAAATAATTACATTTGCTGTGAATAGTAAATGTATAAAATTGCTTTAATTTTTATACTTGAAATCCAGAGGATAGTTTTAAGATTTACTCTAGAATATACGTTTTTTGATTTTCAACCTCCATGTTTATGTATATTTTGGAATGTTTTGTAGAAGGTCACTTATCTATGAGACATAATTTGTGCGATCAACATAAATTGAAGGTAAGTTTTGCAATATTTTCTTGCTAATTTATAAAAGGTATTTATTGATTGTTCACAAAGATTTAAAAAGCTTTTGCTATAAATATTTTAAAATAGAAGTTTACATTACTCAATCCTATAAAAGCAAAAATTTGCTGATTTTTATCCAAAAATTTTTCTTTTCTAAATAGATGTGAAATTTAAGATTTGCTGTGCAGTAACTCATACGACTGAAATCAAAATTATCAAATTATCAACAATGGTCTTGCTAGTTTAGTCTTTTGAGTTTTGTTTTTACTTTTACGTAAAATTTATATGCTTTATTAATAGAGAGGTCGCACTTCTAATAAAAAAATGAACATTTCATCTACTCTTAAACAAAACAATGTTATTTTGTGACTTAAAAACTCCGTAATTTCGTTCTCTTCAAACAAATTAACAGAGTGTTTAGACAAGTTCTTAAAACAAAAACTCAGAATCAAACCATAAATGGACCTATGGAGGTTAATGAAATACAAGAAACATTTGAAAACCAGTTGAAATATTATGAACAACGCTACCAGCATAATGCACTTACATAGGATAATGTATATGTTAGTACTTAGAAAGTTCATCGTCATCTCTCTTACGGTCCACTGGAGATTTCACTGAAGGCAAACTATGTACTGTCTGTCAGAGATATGTTTGACAGCGAAACCTAAGATTTTCTGCCATAAAAATATACTACTCAAACAAGGGAGCATTAAATGTGGGATCAGGAAAGTTCAAATATAAAACTAATTTAGGAACGCAAGTTTTGGCTAAGATATCGTATTTCGGCACAATATTTTGTCTTTTTTTTTTAATTCTAATAATAAATTAATTCTAAATAAATGAACTATTATTAGTTTGGCACAGACAGAGCTTTCTCTACAAAAGAATGGTTGCTGTTGGAAAATTATCCACGAACTTTTTTAGGAATTACATGCTAAACATATTTAAAAAATACTCTTGCAATACTGCCTCGTTCTGAGTATGAATATTAAGAGTATTCACCATGAGGTCACATTAGCAAACCCAATGTTTGCTAACCTTTTGAAAGCTGTAAAGAAGTCTGGAAAAAAGTTATTTGAACAAAAGAGATCGTCTACCATAGAAACAAAATGCGATTTTCCACTTCAGATTTATTACCTTATTAGAAAAACTGGCTTAGTAACAGCTGTAACTAAGCACACATCTGAAATCTAGAAACAAACATTAACAAAAAAGTTAAATCCTGGCTAAACACTCTCTTATTTATATAATTACTTACTTAAAAACTTCAACAACTCTAAAACACCAAAATTGTAGCCAAATATTATTTATAAAGGAAGTAAATTTCAATGTAGGTTTAAATTTGAAAAAAATAGTAATAGATGTCTTTATCCGATGTTTAAAATTTGTTGTCAACTTAAGCTATTGAAGATATTTAAAAAATGGAATGTCATCTAAAGAATTTACTTAAATGTATCATTTTATTTCAAAACTTATTTATAAAGTAAAATATGTTTATTTCAGAGAAATTAATTTTTTGAAGTTTTTTAAAATTCCATGCTCACAATAGAAATACTTTGATTCGAAAGTTATTTACGGGAAAACTATACAAGAATTTCTACATAGAAATTTTTTTGCCAACAAATTAGTTAAAATGATCTGTCCTAGAGATTATATAGGTTTTGTGTAGGCTCGAAATGTGTAAAAAAATTGTGCGGAACGTTGAGGAAGATTAGTTATTCGAGTGTGTTTGCGGACTGACGAGGAATGTTCATAGAGCGGGTTTCCAGATATCGGGTAAAGTGTAAAAAATTTGGTTGATATAGTTGATATTCTTTTATGGACAAAAATGGCTTCCTTGATTTTTCGTGATATGAGTCGAGGTTCGGAATCGATGACCGATTTATCTTCCTTATTAAATGAATGATCCTTTTTCTATGAATGTGTTGCGATTTCGTTATTGGTGTCATGTATTTTTAACTGGGCGTTGATGTTAGCTGGTTCGATTTTTTAATTATCGTTTGGATTACCCTATGTAGACAGATGGACAGTTTTGGCATGGAATTCGGTATAGGGTATTGTTTTTGTGGTCATTTTTAAGAGGGTCTTTTGGATTGAAACATGTTTTTTAAAATATTTGCTTAGTTTATATTAATAATGTGATTGTTATTTAAATTTTCACCCCGTTTGAGATATAAGTCGGAAAAAACTTTGATTGTTTAAACTATTTCGATGTGGCTACTACATGTTGGAGTTACAAAACTCTAAGAGAAATTATTTGATAAGTTTGAGTGTAAAAATCTTATTTGCGTAGATTCAGATTGTTCTTTGCCATTTATCAGCGTAGATAGAAAGAAAAGTGCGTCAAAGCGGGCTTTGGAAGTAAATGTCCGGTTTTGATAGTTTGAATGATACCAACCTCTACCTCTCAATCATTTCAACAACAGTGCGAAAATTATCTTCCAAATTAAATGTTATTCCAACTTCGAAAAAAACTTTGTTCGCCTTCCATTAGGATAAACACAAGTCGGTCCAACAACATGTTTTTTAACTATGAAGAGCATAGAATAGAAGTTATTAATGTCTTAAAAAAACTCTAAACTGTATACAAAGGATCAACTGAAATACAATATAAATTCATCAAAAGCGTTTTGGAATTCAATTTTTGTTAAATAGTTTAGAAATGTGTTGTGCAATAGCCCTGAATTTACCACAAGCATCTAGAGATTGATAAAAAGGTTCACAGATGACATTCAAAGCATCAACAGCGGAACTACGAGAACGAAAACCTTACTGATGATTAGAAAATAACTTTAGCGACTCTAAAGTGATATGGTATACCTGAGTGAACAATGACTCTTTCATAGACATTCCAGATAAAACGCAACACAACTAATACTGACAAAAATTGAATAGTAGTTGCTTAAAACGACTGAGAAAACTACTTTTAAGATGAAATGGTATCATAATGTTAAACAATTTCCTATAAATAAATGGCTCATGGGTACAGGTAATGACAGATAAAGAGGTGGAATGAAAGTCAGTAAAGCAGACAAACAGACAAAAAGACAGACACACAGAAAGACAGACATGCAGAATTACAGACACACAGAACTGCAAACAAATATATAGAATGATTGTAAGGATTGTTAGATAGATTGTTAGATAGATAGTTACATAGACAGATATTTAGATCGATTTATTGATATAATACATCACCAATTAAATTTAATTTAAAAAAAGACACAACCTTATTATGTAATTTCTAAAGATTTTCACTCAAAAGTTATATATTATTGAAAATTAATTTTCAAATTAATTTCATTATAAATTTAAAAGAGAGAATTCCAGAAGTTATAGCTCAACATATAGATTTACCAAAAAAATTTAGATAGGAAAACTGTGAAAATTGGAGGAAAACCATAAACCCTAGGTTATGAAAAACATTGGAAACAAGAGGTTTGTGAAAAACACGGGAGATAAAGAAAGAGTAAAAATGAAAATTTTTACAAACTAAGCCATGATGCTAAAAATTTGTGATAGTCAGAATCTTTGTCAGCAAAATTCAACCTAAAGTGTATAAAACTTATGAGAGAAAAATGAAATCTAGCCGAATCAAGACCAACAGGTAGGTGAATCAGTCTAATCTAATCAAACCGACACATCTAATCAACCAGTATAAGAATGACTCGAGTATAATCAAACTTAGACATGCATCCAAAGGGTATGAAAGTAAGTGCAATCTCATCAAACCAAAACTTGTATTCAACAGGTATAATTTTTTTATTCAGCGCACTAACATCTAATTTAGGTTAAATGTTTTAGGAAACGAATTTTCAAACATTCAAAATGTTGGTTACTCGCATTAATAATATTTAGTTTAAACTTATAGTCTTTGTTCCACCTTCCTATCACTACTCGATTGCGAATGCAAAAAATTTCCTAGCAGTATGTAGTATGCTAAAAGTTGTTTTTTTAGAATGTGGCATAACCTTACTTATGTAAAAATAACTACTATAGTTTTGTAAAATAAAATTTTTTGAGTAATACGATGAAATACCAATAAAAGTTGTCTATTTTTCTAAAATTTAAACTTAAACCTGTATAGCAAAAAAATTTTGTCTTTGCATTGATTAAATGGAACTTTTCAGCAAAATATGTTTTTTTCGTGAAAATATGCAACACGTAAATTATCGAAGTTTTGTAAATAATTGTTGGTTTTTAATGAAAATGATACTTCCGGTGTAGTAGTATAATGACTGGCTAGTAATAAATACTTCCCAGTACTTATTCACAAATCAATAAGTATTCCACCAATAATTATTATCTAGTCAATAAGTATTTCCTTTAGCTAATTGGTATACTGCTAGAATTTTTGTGAATATTCAACGAAATTTAATTGCATATGAGAAAATTTTATTACTTAGGTAATAAGAGAGTCTGCTGAATGTAGGTGCTTTACGTGATTATAAGTGCTTTTTGCTATATATCGTAAATTTTAAAGTCAGTTTTCTTAAAGTCAGTTTTGTCTCAAAAATTGAGCATGCTCCAATTTGAATTCATTGGTAAATGTTGTAACTGCCGCATTTTACGTTTTTGGGTCCAACTTGGTCCCAAAAACTTAATGTGATCATATTTTAATGAAAATTGGTTCCTTGATGATTTTAAATTAACGATATAGCAAAAAGGATAAATAAGCACTTATAGTATGCATATCTACCAGACTCGTAATTAGTTGAAGTATAAAAACATATTTTTTGTTTGTACTTGTGTATTTTTCTGCTAAAAAACAGCGTTTATAAAAAAAACTTTCTTACAATGCTATCGATAAGTTTTTGATAAACACTATTCCATATTAGGGAACGGTGTAAAATTTTGCTCTTTTAAACACTCAATAAGATGCACCCTGATTTATTTGACATCAAATTGAGCTTCCATGTGTGAACTAACATACAAAATTTCTACAGTAAAGGCTACATAAATGGACCACAATTATGTCTATCCGGATGTGTCTATACAGGAAGAAAGGTGATCATTGATAACTGTCTATACAAAGCATTGATGCACTTGATGAAGAGACTTGTGATTGTTTTATTAAATCTGCCGCAAATCTGTATTCAACCGTTTCAGCAGAAATTTAGTATCAAGTAACTGAAACGGTAACATAAAAGTTGGATATGCTTGTTAGTAACCGAGTAAATTGGTGTTTGTTGATCGAAATGAACACCTAGCTCTTTAAAAATCAATTCGAAAATAGCAAAAATTGGCAACATCTATAATTCGATCGCTTAAGCAATAGGTAGGTGTTTGTAGAATCTTCTCGTCCTCGATTTGCTTTTGATAACGATTATTTTTTATCCGCCTAATTATCTTTGTACTCATTAAAATTCGTACTTTCATTTACAACTGAGATTAACTTTGCAAAGAATTTCGATTAGATATGTTCGAATGTAAACCATGAAAAATTTCTTTGGCTAATGATAAGTCATGAAGATTTCCAAAACATCGATAATTTTAGATAAGGTTTCCCTAACTCCATTTATGGCGCCAAATATTTTTTTAGTTTTATCATATTGTTCCTTTCAGGTAAAATCTCTAATACACCATCTGGAAACTTAATGCAAATACGGGGAAGAAGTAATTCTTTGTTCTTTTTACTGTCTCATTAAAGCTTGAGCATGTACGTAATATGGATGAATTTGTTTCTGCTACGTTCTTTGAGATTATCAGTGCATCAATCAAGATCATTTCCAAGATATCAACAGGCAGGTTAAGAAGTTACTCATCTCTTTGAGAAGAGGAATCTAGTTTTTGATCAACAGGAGGCTCCTGATCGGTTTGCGTTAAAGAAAAAACTTTTTTATTGACATCAAGTTGCTGGTTTATTGTTAAAGGAGAAATAATTTTTCCATCAATGTGGCCTTCTTCATCATTGACCACAATGTCGTTTTCATCCGATAGAGATGGCGGTTCCGTACATACTCAGTGCAAAGATTCTTATTTGATATTGTATCAAATATATATGGATCGTGCCAATTGAAAGTAAATTTGCCAATTTTCTGTCTATGTTTTTTTGATTTTTTAAAAGAATTTTTTGGCCAAACTTGATTTCGTTTGGCTTTTGATGACGTCGATTGTATTTGTTTTGTTGTTGTTTTGCAGAATGAATGTTTATTCCCGCATTTTGATGAACTTATCCTTTACTGGTTTTCATAGTATTATGATTGGCATCAAATGTCTCTTTGTCAAAAAGGTCATTACTTTTATCACCATTATTGATCAATAACTTGATGTTATTGGGTAGCTTAGGTTCTTAAATATATTATACAATATATACACATAAGGAAGAAGGATGAATATTTTGTAGAAGTGCGTTTGCTGGCTCTCTGTCAAAAAAGATTCCTCCAATGGTATAATGCCAACCATTGGCATTGTGATCAAGAGAACTTTTATCAATAAATCTTTGATAGTTCGAATTTGACGTTCACATAACTTATTGGATTGTGGATGATTGTGGCTTTAATAAAATTTTATATTTCTATATGGTATAGCGTGAAACTTGGCACAAATTTTCACTACCATTTACTGATTTAAAAAGTCAATAAAGGCTTTTTTTTAAGAAACCTACAATTAGCACCTTCAAAAATTAAGAAATTTTAGTATTACACTGCTATGCGTAATTTTAAAATATAAATTTTTTTGTAAATTTTAATATTCCTTCAAAGAGGATCGCATTTATTTCGAACTTATTTTTAAATTTATTATAATAAAGCGAAGGAAAAGCGTCGGTGTTTTTTTTTTTTAATCTACGTAAGCAACTCTAGCGTGAACTTTAGAGCTTCCGAATTCTATTTGACAAACAGTTTTACTACTACAGTAGGTTTGCTCACGAAATTTTATTTATTGTCAAAATATTTTAAAAACCCAATAATAAACTTTTACAACTATAAAAATTCCATTTTAGCACTGAATATAAGAAACTTTTTGAACTAAGTATATCGCTAGGTTTTTTTTTTTAAATATTCGAGTTGCTTAATATGTAGAAGATATTATTCTTTATAAAATTGTTTTGTGTAAAAATAATATAGTCGTTAAGTCTTGAGGAATGTTTGTTCTTATAACCTTTCATATAGTTTACCAAAGATATACCAAACTTGTCTTTTTAAACATAAATTTGCCATTGGCGATATCAAACGAGCGGCAGTCTTACTAGAAATATGACTTTTTCACTTAACTTTATTAGTTTCGGATAGATATACATTTAATTGTATATACCTTTCGATTACATCACAATCAACGTGGTGTGTCATGCTGCTAATATATGAGATATGATCGAATGTTTACTAGTATTAGTTAGTTAGTATTTTTTGTTTCTCTCTGTCGAGTTTTCTTTACTATTCTTTTGTGTCAAGACATGTTTTATTTAGTAATAAAAATTTGTTTTTTTTTTTCCTGGGGAGTGTTTATTATATAGAGGGAATACTTATTGGTTAGTCTATAAGTGCCGAGGGAGGATCAATTGACTCGTCAATAAGTACTGGGGAGTACTTATCGTCTAGTAAACAAGTACCGGGGAGTACCTATTGTCAGCATGTACTGGTGAGTGCTTATTTTGGGGAGTACATATAAACTGCTATACCGGACGAATTTCTATATCAATCGTGTTAATTTTGACATGTCTTAATTTACATTTGTCACGTAATAACTTATTCACACTTTTGTTTGTATAAAAACAGGTTGTTTTTTATTTAATGAGTTGCATTTAGTATTTACATGTGGTTAAAATGAATTTAAACTTCTCTTTTTTAAAAACAATACTTTATTTACTAAATTGAAATAAAGTTTTACTTTTGGTTAGAATGAATAAAATGAGCAGCTGGCTCACCAAGGTAAGAACCTTGGAGAGTGGGATCATATGACCAACACAAGCTATGTATGATATATAATATTTATTGAAACGAAAGAATATTCCAGTTTGAAATAAATTTGTATTTTTAAAGAGATTTCATTTATAATAAAGATTCACATATTGAGCGATAATTTCCTACTTACATAAATGAGTAATGATAAAATTTTATATTATATACAACGTACCTTTACTGTAACTCTATCAGATATTTTGGAGGCATCTAAAGTGTAACTTGTGTTGAAATTATTAGGGACTGGACCAACGAATTTGCAAAAGCCTGTTGATAAAACTTTTACCACAGCATTTGTTAGATAAGTTGAACAATTGGCGTGAAGAAAAGGTGTAGAAATCCATAACAAAACAATGATCTCATCACTAAATCAATTATATGTGGTTTGTCATAATGAACAAACTGTTCTTGGAATACAGTTTCATTAAAAAAAATATATAAATAGCCATTGCTGAATAGTTTCGGCTATTGCAAGGGAAGTTTGCAACTATTTTCCTTGTGCTTTTAGGATCTTTTAAAAAATAAATATGGGAAAAATTAATTTTAAAAAGTTGTCAAAACTTTTTAAATTGATCTTTGTTTTAAATTATTGGGAATTATTTTTACTTCAAAATTGAATTATTCATAAACTTTGTAAATGGCTAATCAAAAAGATTTCATCAATTCTCTTTGACACAAAAAATGAAATACAAAACCTCATCAACGAAGTTTAAAACGATATTATTTCGCTTTTAGTATCTATATTGCAGATTTGTTATCATATTTATTTCGATTATAATTTGCATCGGGCTCAAATTCAATAGGTTATGCGATATAATGTACTGAAAATACGATTAAATTGACTCAAGTAAGTAATAAATCATATCTGAAATGTTTTTAAGACATACAACGGCAGAGAAATGGCGATAAAACCCTGAGGTTTGTTAAGTAATATCATCTCATATTTTAAATTAAATCTTTTATGGTCTTATTTTGTTCGTTTTATGGTTTTATTTTATTCGTTAAACAAGGTTTTGTTACATTTTTAGACTTAATAACTTATTATCGAGGCCTTTGGGAGTTATTGCAGGGATTTTATGAAAAAATTATTTTTTAATCTAAGTTTTGTTGGATGAGATTTTTAAAATATTTTTCATATCGCACTATGTATATTATAGTGCCTCACAAATGTTATTCTTATTTGACAAGTTATAGGGGTGTGTTCAAAATGTTTTTATGCATCGCCAAGCTTATTCTCAGCTGCATAGTTACAAAATTGTGTTTAAAATGTTGTAATATGTCAGCTGACTTTAATCTGCCAAGTAACAAGTGTGTTCTCAAAATGTTTTAATGCATAGCCGTCAATAATCTTGTATGCATATCTTCAGGCGTTCGTTCAAATGTTGCGATACGTCGCTAATGTAATTTTCATCTGCCGATTTGTAGTGGAAACGTTGTGATGTGCCGATGAACTTTTTCTTATTCCCTATGTTTCACACGGCGTTTTCAAATTCTTTATCTGACTTTATCTGAGCTTATTCTAATCAATAAAGTTACAGGGATGTACTGCACTTTCTAATTTTAAACCCTAAAACAATTCTATACCCAACCATTTATAATTCAGCAGTTAATTTTGCCTACTAAGTTTTTTCCTATTTCAACAAAAATCAACTGAAAAAGTTTGTTTTAGAATTTAAGAGTTTCTAATAACAAATTTTGCAATTTCTTTGTAGTTTAAATTTTAGTATCCTATGTAACAAAGTTTTTCAAGTTCTTTATTTTTAAATTTGATTATTGAATGAAAAGTGAGTCAAGCAAACTTGTATCATTTTCAAAAAAAAAACACAAAGAAAGCACTCAGATAAAATTTCATTTTCATTGAGGCAAAAATTTCTTGCAAGTAAGCATTATTGTTAAAATTTTTATTCATTTACTACTAATTTTTCAAACATCTTTAGTCCTTACCCTCTATATGGAAAGGCTCTTCTCGGACATTCATTTTCTTGTTCCAAATGTTCTAGTCTCCTTTAAGAGGATTTATCTTTCAAATTTTCCTTGCACTCTGTAATATGTTTTTTAAATTTGGGAAACAAAAGCTTGATAATAGTTCTTCTGCGTATCGACCAAAATCATTTACAGGAAGAACCTTCAGGTAAATGTATCTGAATATATATTTATATATATAT
>JAUZNK010065262.1:0-31000 GCA_035046665.1 Euphysa ruthae
TATATATATGTTTGTGTGTGTGTGTGTATGTATTTATAATGTCGATTATATTATTAAAAATGCCATTAAAATGTTGTATACCAAGATGCAATTCAAACGTTGACTCTACAAGAATTAACGCATCTGTTTATAGATTTCCAAAAGATGAATCAGAAAAAAAAAATGGATTGAATGGATTATTGCTTGAGCAAACCTGACTGTTACTAAGCATGCCGCAGTTTTTAGATTATACTGGCTTGAGGATGCCGAGTTTGTATTAAAATTTGGAGAATTACAACCTGCTTACCCACCATCTGTATTTCCTAATATACCTCCCAGTAGCTTAGTATCACCGGCACCTAAATTTCGTAAAACAAACACATCTACACTACCTAATAGAAATGATGAAATTGACTTTTATTCAAGTAGACAGTTTGAAGATTGAAGACATTGGTAAATATTTACAACCAAACAATAATTTAACTGTATATTCGTTAGAAAATGGCTCTTTTGTGATTCAGTCAAACAATTTAATTCAGGCTGTACCAAATTTCCTCTCAAGATTGAAAATGATAACTCTTTTCAAGCATTTCATTGTGAAACTTTGTGTAGTATTACATCATTTCTCATCCAATAAGATAAATTTCATGAAAAAAAAAACCTTGCTCTAGATGTAGCAATTTACTTTTAAACTCAGAAACAGAAAGATCATCAAACAAACATCTTATTTTAACATTTTCAAGCAAAAGAAAAAGTTTCTGTTGGGCACTTTAATTATTCACCTAATATTATAACCATGGAATTTTAGTATTTTAGTGACAGTAGATTAGTGCCTTTACGATAAGCTTCACATCGACTTTAAGTTACCAAGTGTATGGTTATTGACACAAATAACTTCAGAAGTTAGTTTGGTCAATCATTTTTCATATTTAAAAATGCTAATTCAAAATGTTAAACCTCCACAAAGAAATCACCATGCTTGACAAAGTATATACAAAATCATGTTTACTATATCAGTATGGTCAGTTATTTGGTAAAGCTGTCAATAATCCAAATTTATCAGTTAAGAGTGTTTTAGCATTCTTGATGAAAAGTGTTTATGACAGCCCTGAACTTTGGGCAAAAAACATTAACAGTTACTAAACTCGTAGCATATTTTCAATTCGAACAATGACAACCTATTTTGGAACAGTGTAGAAAATGGCAAAGCATTAGCAATCATAACTTATGGTAATAGAGTAAATAGTCTTTCAAAAAGTTTACTACAGTGCCAGAAAAGGTTAACTGTAACTATATTTTCATATTCTTAAGTGTATTTATACAACTGGTTGATACAAAAAACACAAGAACTAAAATTTGAACATGACGGTGTTAGATTACTGCCAAGTGGACACATCAAACTAGAAGCAGAAAGTATTGTGAAAATTGAATGAAAAGTCAGTATAAACCAATTGAACGCCAATCACTTAATTTATGTTTCTGAGTCTTTTACGACGTAACAATTGCTGCCTTGGAAAATCATTCTTGCGTCAAACAGGATGAGGTGAAAGGGACTATAATATATTTGGAGAAGGTTGTCACTTTCTGGAAAATAGTTAACGTCAAATCTAACTTTGTTGCATCTAGATTAATAGATGAATTATGTCCTACAATACCATGTTGTGATCATGAACACTTACAAAACTTGTTAGAAATTGCAGACTTCGCTAAAAGTATGACTGCGAAAGGTCAGACCCTTTGGAAAAAACCTTTGGTAAGCTTCATCAAGGTTCTGGTGGTACCTATTTTATAAATGCTTAGTTAGTGATCAAAAAGTTCAATATTTTCAAAGCTAAACTGTCACATATGATGAGTTTATAGTTAGATGCAGTAGATTGACACGATTGTGATATATGTGCTCATGAATTTAATGAAAATGAGATTTTCATTCTTGGTGACCTAGCAGACTTAGAGGCACATATTACCATCGACTCTGCTTCTGCATTATTTTATATTGCTGGTTACATCTAAAAAAAAGTTGCAGCTACTCAAACGGATGATACATTTCTATATGCAGAAAAATACAACCAATACATAAAAACATTACATCAAGGTGCTCTCAGTACTTCTGATGATAACTTGGTTCAATAGGTCATATATAACTTTATTTTCAATTAAGTTTCTAATAAAATTTGCAGAATTTTTTAATAAACTTATTTTTACAGTTAGCAGAGAAATATAAATCGGTTGTCAAAAAGAAAGATTACAGAATTTCAATGAGCAACTGCTCAAAACTACATACACCAAAAAGTGATAAAAAAGCTAAGTTAACATTATCAACAACTTTATAATTTATAGTAGTTTCATCTTATTTCTACATGAAGATTTTAATATTTTCAGATAAAAAATGGTTAATTTTTTCTGGAAAAAAAAAATTTATTAAAATATTTTTAAATTCCCAAACTAAGCACATTTTTGAAAAAATACAATCAGTCTTCAGCTTTAAAAATCCTGCCACTTTTGCAAAGCCTGTAGTACAGTTGGCCATGGTTTAAACGGATTAGATTAGATTTAAGAGATTTATCATTAATATTAATTTTCACACTTCGCACAAAATTTTTTGATTGATAACAAAATATCAAGATCAATTCTTGACTACAGATAAAAATAATACAATAAAAAACAATGACAAACTTTTTTTTGTCCTCTTTCCAAAATAGCATCAATATCATCTTCAGATATAGTTGCATCTTTTCCTGCAAACACTTTATCTGCACCATGTCGGATCATGTTTAAGATGTCGTCTTTTCCAATTTTTGCAGCTGCATCAACGAGACGACCCTGTTGAATGACAACAGCATCTAAACGTAATTTCATTTCAGCTCTCTCCATAATTCTCTCCTCAATCGTATTCTCAGTGATGAATTTGAACACACGTACTTGCTTTTTTTGTCCGATACGATGTGCACGATCCTAAAGAAATAAAAAAGCCACTAAATAAGTCAATGGGCTAAACTTCATATGAATATTTTTGTTTCAACCATTTTAAAATAATATTTTTAGGAACTTTACTATAAACCCTTCATGTGTGTAAAATTTGATATGTTTTTATCTTTTTTGCAGCATAATTTAAAGTCAAACCATGACAAAATAAATTCTAACTTTAGCAGAGCAATACATAGTAAGAATACTAGAATCTTATTTACTTTAATATTAACTATAATATAAACAAGAATTAATCACTTCTTAAGATAAATTGCATATACTAAACAAATTTTATAAAACCAGGTTTTTTTTTATGTTACTTAAAGATTGAGGTTTGTAAATTCAGCACCTTAACAGTTTGAATGAGTGAAAAAAAATTAATTCAAGAATGCTAGTTTAAGTCAGTGAAGATGATTTGGATGGTGCAATTATATCGTTTAATTATTTAAAGTAACATTTCCTGAGAAGTGCACTAAAAACTAGTTAAATATTCAAAAGGTACACTTCATAATTTAAAGAACTGCTTTGCTTTCAGTTGCATATTGGCAAGATTGAGGAATTTATTGCTGGATACTATACCAATGATGGAGGAGCTAAGATAGCAGTAATTTCATATAGATCACAAAGAAAAAAAAATATCACCCTGTTAAAAAATTAATATCCTTCAAAATCGTTTCAATTGAGAGTCCTACTACTGAATTAGCTATTGTTCAAAAGGTGTTAAATGATAAGTCAGCCACACACATAGTATAAGTAAATATTCACTGGCTCATAAAAACATGCAGGACAAAACAATCAAATAATAAGAATTTCTGGTATGTGCCTATGGAGCATAAAAGAAGAACGTTATGAATAATTATCATTAAACAAAATTTTAAAAAGATTCATAGATTTTCATTTCAGAAATTTACAAAAATTTCAAATTTATTTGTAAAAAAAAAATGTTTCTAACAACCTGTGGCTAAGAAATGAGAGTTCTAATAACTTTATAGCCTAGATAATGCGTTCTAAGGTGACTTGAGTCTGCCACCGATCAATAAAAAAATTTAGTAGCCCATATTTTAGACACAGATTTTATACATATCTAAAAATTAATAAATGTAGCATGAAAGAAAACAAACTAACTTGAGCTTGTAAATCAACTTGTGGATTCCAATCATTGTCGTACATGATAACAATATCTGCTGTTGCTAAGTTAATACCCAAGCCTCCAGCACGTGTGCTGAGCATAAATACGAATTTGTCACTGTCAGGACTATTAAAGTCATTTATATAGGCTGTTCTGTCCTCATGGGCAGTTTGACCATCCAACCTACAGTATTGAAAACCTCTCCACATGACATAGTCTTCAAGGATATCAAGTATACGTGTCATTTGACTGAAAATGAGCACACGAGAGCCAGCAGCTTTTAATTTTTTCAACAATTTATCCAATACTATCAACTTTCCACAGTTATCGATCAAATGTTGATCGGTAGTGTAAGGCGGTCCTTAAAAAAATTTAATTAACAATTACAAACACATCAGAAATTTCTAATAATACTTACAATAACTTTATAACTTTATAAATTCAACTTTATACAGTACATTATTATTTTTCTTGGTTTATGCTCCTTTTCTGCCATAACTACACTCAGGGCGTTAGCCGCCAGCCTGATAGCACCATGTATAAGGTGGTAGTATTCCCACTTGAGTCAAAACTTCCAATTGGAAGTGAAAAAAAAATTAAATTGAAAATACTATAACGATTATTTGGTTTTTAATCATTGTATTGAACAATTATATTATATTGAATAATTCATTATAATAAATTAATTAAAAAAAAAGAAAATTATAATAATCTTATTTAGAACGATATGTCTGAGAGATCAACTTAACCTTCCACATCATATGAAGTCTTTTTTTTTATTTCAGCTGATCTTTTAAACATCTGGACTGCAAATAAATAAAACATTATACCTTAGCTCTCGTCCCCAGGTTTTGAAAATTTTATTGTTGTTCTATTATTTTTCTTCCCATCACCTATACTTTTATTTAAAATTACTACTCATTTCTTGGAAGTGTGATTAGCTCTCGTACGCAGGTTTTTAGAATATTATCTTTGTTCCATTTTTTGTCTATCCATCGTCTATACTTTTATTTGAAATTACTACTCATTTTTGGAAGCGTCATTTACAAAATGGAGAAGAAGTGGGTTTCAAATCACTTTACCAAGATGAAAATCACAGCGTTATCAAACCAATGAAACATAAAATTAAATATTTTGTTGCGGGTTTTAAAGTTAAAAATACATGTCAACGTAAAAGTGATGTAAAAAAAAGTAGATGCTTGTAAAAGTAGCTTCCTAAATTGGGGAAGCCCTTTTTGGATGAAATCCATCTATACAAAAAAGTGCATATATTTTTTGAAATGTAAATGTGGTAGCATTTTTTAAGAGAAGAAAGAGTTCGCAAATTATTAATTTTGAAATGTTATGGTTTTGGTTGGAATCAGTGCTGGAAATAATTGCTATTTTAAAGAGTTCAAAGCAAAAACAGAGCTGTTTATATAATAATGAATTAAATAAAGACTTGCAACCTAAATTTAGCTGTTTTATACAATCTAGAGTATTGATGAGATGACAACCGCTTTTGGGAAATAAAATAAATTTTATTTTCAACCTCCTCTCAAACCTGTAATAAATTTAATAAAAAGTATAAAAAATGTTTTATATTCATGTGCTTCTGTAGATAATTATCAGATAAAGAACCATGCAAAAGAAGCTTAATTCTTACCAGGTTCAGCACCATCAAATAAGTATGGGTGATTACAACACTTTCTCAACTGCATGAGAATATTTAGAAGTCGCATTCTATCTGTCTTCCCTGCACCATTAACAACATCAATATCCTTCATAAGTAATTTTGTATACCATTGTCTTTGCATAGCACTCAGGCCTACATATATTTTTGTAATCTTTTTCGGTAACAACGATTTTTCAACATCACTCTTTAATCTTCTCAATAAAAATGGTCTAAGAACCTAAACAAAAAGTACTTAGTGACAATTTGAATATTATTTGGACATTAATAAAATCATGTTTCTCGATTTCTCAAAAAAAAGGTCAAGAAAATGTTTGGAATCAAAAACAGATTGAAAAAGTATAGCTATTATATTAATCGTTAGTCCCTACATGGTTTAGATCATACCTATGCGGGTACTGTCATGGCCGTCTTGAAAAACGTAATATCTTATAAGCAGTTATCGGTTCAAAATTCAAAATCAGGAAAAGCGAACTTCTGTTTGTTGTACTACTTTACGAAGAGTGTAGCTGGTGTGCTATTTAATTGTTTACTCATGTATTTAAATTTTTTTATTTTTTTTTTTCATTGCACATAGTTCACCTATCAGCTAGAAAATGCTAAGCCATTTGTTAATTTTATGTTGAATTATTAAAAACAATGCTGAGAAAAAGTTTTGGTCTAGAAGAACAAAAAAAATGCTTTTTAAATCATATTACTTTAAAAAGTTTGCAAAAAATATATTAATGACTCATTGAATGACAATTGCTGTTTAAAAAAAAGTAGGGTTTGGAAAAACATATAATTTCTAAGGCTGTTTTTAACAGAAAAAATGCTTCAAGTGATTATTGGAACCCCTGCCAATGCTAAAACAAATATAAGATTTTTTACTTAACAAGCTTTTTCATGACAACAACGCCTAGACACTTTTCAGGAAAAATTCAAAAATATAATTTATGCTAATTTATGTAATTTAATCTGGAAGCCAAATACTTTAAATGACTGATAAGCCAATAACATCCTAAATAAAATTCTCTAACATGGTTAAAAATCGAATGTTGACCTGACCTGATTGAATATTTAATGACCTTTGCCCTGTTCCAGTCAAATTTTTAAAATTATAACTTTTTTACGGAAAATTTCTAAGAAAAATTAAATAATGCCACATTTATTAAGAATACAAAAATAGCTCTGGGAGTGATAGAATTTTTAAGCGCCCGACATGCTAAAATAACAACTAGAAATAGAATTTTCTACACAATTATTTCAACAAAAGGAAGATTATTTTTTTTTGAGAAAAAAAAAGACCAGATAATCTAATAATTTGTCAACTAAATTTGACCAGTGTTCCTGGGTACTAGACCTGATAAAAATGCTATAAATATCAGAAATAATCTTTTCTAATATTATAAATTTCAGCAGAATTAAAACTGTGGTTGTAAGAAAAATTGAAAAATGTATTTGACCCAATTTAGAAGCCTGAATTTTGAACTTTTTTTATTTCCTAGAATTATAATTCATAGCAAGATTAGAAGCTTTTGATAAAAATATATACCAAAATCAGCAAACAGTGTATGGAAAATATCTACTTCCTGTTATTCCAAAATTTTGCATTGCTGACTTTAATAACAAAAAATAACATTAACTGTTTACCTCATATAAAAGTACATGTTTGAATTAACGAACATTTACCTTGTGTTTTTAAAAGATGTATACATCAACAAATAATTTAATTGCCCAATTTTGATTTCAACAGAAATATCTTTTAAAAAGCTAAGAAATTGAATTAGGCAATCCTTCTTCTCAAATTTTACCCAACTTTCTGTGTGCCAGTGAAATGATATTTAATAAGTAAATCTGAAATGTTTTGGCTAACATTACAATTTTTTATGAGAGAAAATGCAGCGATAAAGGTAAATTTGATATATAATTTTTAAAAAGTATTAAAATTAAAGATTATTCATGACAGGAGAGAGCTGATTTTAACTATAAAAAATTTATAAAAGTATCAAAAGAAGCCAACATCTTATAAAAAAACAAATTGATTTTTGCTGAGGATAATTAATTTGCTTGGTAATTAATGGATAGTCATTATAATTTTTTAAGTTCTAATCAACAAATGCAACCATTTAAAACTGCATAAAATCAAAACTTAGAAAATACAATAATAGGATTTAAACAAACAATTCTTATAAGGAAAAATTTCATATCTTTAAACTGATTAGCTTTTTTAAAATACATAGATGGTTATAAAATAAGACTCAGATAGATTAAAAAATAAGTAAAACTAAACAAACTAAAGAAAATACCTCATGTAATCTTTTCACCAATTGATCTTCTTCCCCAATACTTTCTGCATTGAACCATGAATCAAAATCCTACAACATTAAAATAACTAATGAAATTGGAAAGCATGCAAATTTACTGAGAGGAGACTGACAAGCTAAAAATAAATTATTAAATAGATACCTATCCTAACCTTTAATGTACTATCTTTTAGCCAATAGTGGAAAAAAATTACAATAAACTGGTAGGTTAAAATTCTCTGACAAATATAGGGATAGTTTATGACTAAATATTGTACAGCTAGTTTATGACTACATATTATACAGTAGGGGGCATCACTGTTATTTTCAAATCATACCCATAACAGCCTATATAAGAAAGCATGCCACAAGGATTAAACTAATTTTTTTTTTTAATTCAGGAAATCATTAGGAGAAATCAATACATCTAACTTTAAAATATTGAAAATTGAAATATACCAAAATTAAAGGTTTATGTGGAAAAGCAAAACGCTTTATTTTAAGGGTTTTCTTAGGAATTGCCGGATTTAAGGGTTTTGATTGAGAATAACACTTTTTTAATTAAACTGATTTAAAACATGCCTTGATAAAAGAAAAATCTTTTTAGCAGGAATCTTATAATAAGTCAAAATTATTGTAGAAAATGTGTCCTCAAATAAACTGTAGTGCTGATCACAGATAAATTACTTACCTCAGATGAATTAAATACATCTGGTAATAGGAAGTTGAGCAGTGCCCACAACTCGTGTAGATTATTTTGTAAAGGAGTACCAGTAAGAAGCAGGCGATTGGAAGATTTGAACTCTCGCACAATTTTTGAAAGCTAGAAATAAATAAAATAAAATAAATAGATAAAATAAATAAAAACACGAAAGGATAAATACCTATCTAGTAATTTAAAATAATTGACATCGATTTTTAAAAATATGATAATTAATTTCAATGTCTTATGCATTCATAAAAATATTTTGGGTTGAAACATATTTGTTCAAAATATTTGCAACAAACATTTTATGTCCAAATTTAAAAGTGAATTTGCAGCTGCTTAAAAAGAAAATTAATACTTTTCAACATATAGGTTGATAAGTTTTAAGATTTGCTTCGTGTCATGGTCTCCAATCTTTAAGCCTAATGCCAACCAACATCTTTCTCATGTGGAAGACCTGTTTTATCTTTATTTCTTGTTTTAGCTTTCTTCCTAGTAGAGGCTTCTAGTTTTCAGTTGTAGTTGCAGAAAGCAACTGATTTAAAAAAAAAAAATAAATAAATAATTCTAAAATTAATATGCTGCTTTGATTTTTTGCGTTTTTAACAAAAACTTATATCAAAAGGAACTTCAGGTCCTAATCTATACAAATCAAAATAATGATAGCTATAACGTAAATTTGACGACTTTCAATTCTCAAACTATTTGAAATTTTCTTAGAGAAAAACTTCAAAAGTGATTGTCAAATCATGAAAAAGACATCAACCAATTATATTAGGTAAGTACTTTCAAACCTGTTAATTTGTTTTTCACATATATGTATTTTGAAAAAATAACTGGGGCTATCCTAATGATTTTAAAGAAAGTAAAGTATTATCATCAACCATCTATTTAACGTTGGTTAAATTACATAACGATATAAACATGTAATATATTTACGTAACAGATGCTGTTAAAGCTCAAAAAAATTCTTATGATATTACTATATCATTAAAAATAAAGCATAAATAAAAAAAATAAAAATTACTTGAAAAACTACAACTTTAGTTATAACCTTTCCAATTTTTAATCTTCCTCTTAAAACAAGAAGTGTAAGAAAGTTATTTAATTTCATTTAGAAGTTTACTCCAAAGAGGGCAGGCTTTAAAAAGAAGACAATTTGTGCTGTATGTAGTGAATTTTCCTAGCAGTAGTCTTAAAATGAAATTATTTAGTGCGATTTTAAACAAAAAAGTTCCCACAAAAGCTAATCTTTATTAAAAAAAAAAAAAAAAAATTTCTACGAAGCGACTAGAACCAAGAAATTTTGCACCATTAGCGAATACATTTATAAAATTTAAACAAACACAAGAAAGATTGATACTTACTAGTGACTCTTCATTTTTAATTCTATGAGCTTCATCTATACACAAAAAGCGCCACGCAAACTTTTTGAGAACACCTTTTTCTCGTATGCACATTTCGTATGATGTAATTAAAACATCCCATTCCCCAGGGAGCAATGTTTCTCTAATGAAAGCAGCCTAAAGTGATATCATATTTAGTATAAACAAGCAGAACTTCAATGATAACTTTTAACTGAATAAATTCAAAAAAGATTCATACAAAAATGACTACTGAAAACTATAAATTTAGAAAAATGACTAACGCAAATTATTGATAATTAAAATTAAAATTCAATTTTTTTGTTTGTTTCCATTTGCTTTTTAAAAATTATATATAAATTTATATTTTTATTTACATTCCTGCTATTTCTTTAAAAAAAATCAAAACGCCTAAAATTCCCCAAATTGTCTCAAAATGTGAACTACCACAATTTTTAGCAGTTTAAATATTATATTTATTCAAATATTATAATTATATATAAACTTTGAATTATTTAGAAAATTATTTTTCATATTATTTTTAATAGAAAACTTTTCCACGTGATATCACATTGTAAATAAGGCTTTTCTTGTCATCTATTTTTGGTTGTGTAAATATTCATTCAATATTATTTAGTAAATTTGTAACTGATGATAAAACTTACTCACATAGACTCTAAAACATTTTAAAAAATTATTAAAAACATTAAAAAAATTAAAAAAAATTTTAATCATATATAATCATATATAATGTTGGCAGAATTGCAGCATGCTTACTTGATAAAGACAAAAATTAAACAAATTTCAATGTTATTACAGAATTAGCAGATTAACGGAATTTCAAAAGTAGACCAAAAATTAATAAAATTTTCAGAACTAAAATTTTGGAAATCTTACAACATTATGATGGAATTAAAAAAATAAAATCTTACTATGATATCAATAATATTTGGTTGATAAATAAGAACCAGTGATAAAAAGCAAAGACCATATTATCTGGAGTTAACTCTTTCCAGATCATGAGATTTTTACCAAAAATTACGTCCTTTAACAAAAAGCTCCGTATCTTCAGATTGGTTTGTCATCTCTTAATAATTGACCCTTTGATGAAAAGCTCATTAATTAATGATTTGGAAATCAAAATTTAAACAAAAAAAATTCACTAGAAATTCCATAATGGCGCTTTAGTTACAGGAATTTTTTTTTCAAAAATTCACATAATTTATTTTTCAAAAGCTGCTTATGTTTTTTGTCCTGAAGTTAACATAAACATTGCTTCATAAGGAATATTTCTTAGAATATAGAAAACAAATCCAAAATCTCATTGTCGCAACATAACTAGTTCTTGAGATAATGCCAAAACAATGACAACAGGTATTCCAGTTAAATACTTATAAATAGAGACTATGGCATAGAAAACCATAGAAAAACTAATTTTTACATCAATTAAGGCCGCAGTGAGCCGTTGTGAATAGAATCAATATCACTTCCATCAAGAACATCTTGCCAAGAAAATCTGAGTTTACTTATCTTTTATTTAATAAAGTTTCCCAGTCCTGGAAAAGACCAGTTACGCATGTTTTCACTATGAAGGTGATTTTTGACAGGTAAATGACCTCTAAAAAATGGACTGGAGACCAATTTTATTGAATTTTCATAAAATTTTGTTTAGGAAAAGGCTGTAGATTTAGAAATGGTTTGGCTTCTATTAATTATTATATTAATCAGTAATATTATCTCGTGAAAAATTTAAGTCACCTTTTGAAATCTTGTAAATACCTGCTTAAAAATTGCAGTAAAAAACAGTTTTTCTTAAAACTGACCCTACTCTAGGATTATTTGCTATAAGACTCATGAAACCTAAAAAATAACACCAACATTTTAAAAATAATAAACCACATACTCTCTGCTCTTGTGTTCCAATGAGACAAACTGCACGAATTGTAGGACACCATCTACTAAATTCAGCCATCCAATTCGCAAGTGTTGACTTAGGCACAATAACAATATGTGGACCTGAATTGTTGCGATGATGCTTCATGTAACCAACCAATGATATAGTTTGCAAAGTTTTACCCAGACCCTTAAACAACAAAAAAATGTCTGTCAGCTAAGCAGCCATTAATTAACATTTTAATTGACAAGACTCGACAGATAGCAAACAATAACATTGTTGATATGAAATCTCTTTCCCAGCAATTCAGTCTATTAGGTTCACACAGGCTCTCTTTACAATTTCAAAATATATATATATATATTTAGTTGAAATCAAATTATCGTATCATAACATATTACCTCAGGTCATCATCAGGTGATGACGATGATTGATGATTTTGCAAAAATAGTAAATGTTAAGTTTAACTTAAACAAGAGTTGTAACAATGGCAGCTAAAGTTTGTTTTAATAATTTAAACCAAACCAAATTGTAATATGATACAATTGCTCACCATTTCATCCGCAAGGATACCATTGATGCCATTTTCATAGAGAGAAATCATCCAGTTTAAGCCACGAATTTGATAATCCCTCATCTTACCAAATTTAATAACTAATATAAGTAAAAAAAAAATATTAAGGGTGTTTATTCATAATATAGCTGCTATTCAAGAAATTAAAATAAAATTAACTTTATCTAAGAAGCAGTATCTTTTGCCACAAACCCCTAAAATAAACGTACAACAAATATACAAATAAAAATACAACAACTACATTTAAAAACCTTCCGCTTCTTAACACAGTGTTGTGTAGAAAAGGCTTTCCGAAAACCACAAAGAAAGGGAGAAAACTTCAAATCCTTAAAAAAATGAGTAATCTGCCAAAAGAGGATCTTTTCAAACACTTTAAAAGCAGTAGGCAACATAATGATGTGAGGATAATTGCCTTTATCTGTCGTATCCCCTTTTTTATGGACAGGAACAACATCAGCCCATTCCAACTGATCTTGGAAGATGCAAATGTTAATGGATGTATTTATGCAATCACAAATCAAAGGTGTGTGTATATAAAGATGGTTTTCAAAAACCATAGAGGCATATCATTACCACTCTTCTTTAGCCTAACAATGATGTCATGAACTTCATTAAGTAAAAAAGTAGTTCCTTTTCATTGCACAAATACCAGAATAATCAAAAAATCATCAAAATTTTTGATACCATTATAGAATGATATCACTATAAAATATTGAATTTGATATCCATGTACGAATTTTAAATGCGTTAGTTATGTTAGCATAATAAGAATTAAATATATTTAAAATATTCTTCTCAAAAGAAATCAAAATAATGTTATCAAGAAAAAAATTTCTTTCATCGTTAAAGTGGTTTACTAAAATTAAATTGCTTGCAAGCATCCCAAAAAGATCTTTTTTCCTCTTTTATTTCAGTATTATCAAGGAAAGATTTCTTCTCTTTGCAAAAGGGACTAACAAAAAGATTCTACTGTCGATTAAAAGCAGCTTTGTCAGTAGGCAGCCCTGAACTATTGGCTTTACTCTTTAGCCTAGCCGTTTACGTAATCTCTTTACAAATCTGCTTGGAATAAAAAGGCTTGTTGTCATCAGAAGTCATCATAAGTACTACAACCATAACAAAATTTTTATTTTGAAAAATGGCAGGTAAATTCAGTAATAAATGAAACCAAATGGCTTATGATCTCGGTATAAGATACAAGGAGATAACCTTGAATACTTGTTTTGAACATAGATAATATCCAATGATGACAATCACTTAAACCCGTTTCTATGGAATGGAAATGCTGAAAGAGATTTAGCATCCAACAATATTAAGTCATTACAAGTAACTATTAGTGACTTTTAATGAGATTAAAAAGAACATATTCTGCAGTGAAAAAATTTATTACCAGGTTCTAAGTTCATGTCACGATATGTTACAAAGAAGCCATATCTACAGAGATAAAAATCTATAAGTTTAGATAAATCAAATAAAAAAGCTTTTCCAATAAATTTATGAAAATTGTAATACAATAATAAAAGGTAATACCAACCACTTTCTATTATCAATGGTTATTCCAATAGGAATGACCTGGATATTTAAAGAGTAAGGAAAATTAGTTGAGAAGGAGGATCTGATTTTATCGGAATGAGTAGACCTCCACTTATACTACCGACATCAAATCTAAAAGGTCTCTTAAATCTATGAAGCATGAACTCATTATCTAAAAAAAAAAATTTAGGGGCCTGAGGCAAGAGATCTGGCCGTGAATATTTAAGTAGGCCCACCCCATAACTAAAAAAAAAAAAATTGGTAAATAGAGCTTAATAAAAATTTGTTATTATTTCTAAAACAGTCCATAAATCCAAAAACTAAATTATAGATTTTTAGCGAAAAAAACAAAAATTAATAAAATTTTTATTAAATTCCTTTCTGAATAAATCTTCTAAAAATTCCCCTAAGACTCCTCTATTCAGTTAGGTGTCCTAGCTATATCACCACAAAAAGCTAAACGTTATAAGTTAAACAATTTTTTTTTTTTTTTGATAGTTATATAAGAGTCCCTACATGCCGGTGAAGCATTAAATTGAACTATATGTGTTTCTGATTGCTTCGATTCTTCAATCAACTCTTCATCTTCCTCTTTTTCAGTTTTTCGGTGTCGATTGCTATAAAAATACAAAATAGTTTTATTATTTAAAAAAATTATTTTTACCAATCAAAAATATTTTTTTATTAACCTTTGTATTTTGATTTGCCTCCCTGTATGTAATGTACGCTAGATTAGAAAAAAAAAACTATTTTTAAAATGGAAGGAGGCTCTTCTGGTACGTCTTTTAAAGTACCTAATTAAAAGTTGTATTGACAAAGATCAAGCTGTTCATAACATTTAACTGGCTGAAGGAAGACGAGGGATGATATATAGGCAGTGACAGAGAGTCTGAATCTAATGACTCTGAATCTGAAGAAGAATTGGACCCTGTTCAAGAAGAAACTGTTGTTGATGATGATTCAGTAAATATTAATTTGGATGATTTTTTATCATGACGTTGAGGACGAAATAGCTGCTCCCTCATCTGTGCCATCTATGTAAACAGGGGTAGGCAACAAGCATCTAATCATACAGTGCCATCGACTACAAGCAAGCCTATTTCATCGAGAACCAAGTTAACCGACAGTGAAGATACAAAAATTTGATTATAGATCTGTTTCAGCCGCCTATCAACCTGTTTTGGTAGAGATAGATGCAGATTCTAATTGAAGAGAATATTCAAGATGAATTAGTATGATAGTAGTTCTAATAAATGAGTTTGCTGAATAGAAAATTGAACAAAACATTCCTTATTTGTCATGATGTTCAAATTTTGCAAACTGATATACAGTTATGAGATATATGAACTTCTCAGACTGCAACTATAAAAACGAACAAAATTCACATGTGATAGTTATAATGTGTACCTTCACCAAAAAGAGCATTTTAAACAATTACACACCAAAAATAAATGGTGACGTTAGTTATTATGATCACTTTGTTTATTTTCATACTTTTTATATTTCATTAAACATTACTGGTTTAATTTTGCATTTCGTGCCTATGGGAACATTTATATTTAGTTTTATGTGTCATTTATGTAATATATCAACAAAGCTAGGTATATTTACACACACTATTTCAGTAAATAATCATATAAATATTCAAATAAAATATATTTTGTGTGAAATTTTGATATTTTTGTTGTTATAAATGTAAAAAACCAGGTATTGACATGAACCCCGAGAGATCACTCACGCTTCAGTAAATTAACTTTATCTGAATGTTTAATAGCTCGTGTGAATTTTATGCTTTTAAGCTCTTATTTTTGTCTGTTTGTGGTTAAATATATATCATCGATGAGTAGATTTTATTTTTACGACGATCAGTTTTTGGAATAATTATCATAATTAAAACTTACATGGATAAACCCAAATATTCTTTCTGCAAATTATATTTCTTCATAACATGGATAGAGATAAATGAGCAAAGTTATTCGTGCTGAAAAATTCCTCTTTTTGAGAATACCAGCGTTACTGCAAACTGAATAAACAATTTATTTTGTCTACGAATTACTTTATTTCTTAGCAACAACTAAGTTTACTTCAATTTAACGTAATCGTTAATTATTCATGAGCTACCAGACCTGTTAAAACCAAAAAAAACTTCTTATAACCACTTTGTTATTTAAATATATTATATATAGTATACTTTATATTTTTTATATTTGATGTATAATTTACTGGCCTTCACTCATTGTATTTTTATATATTTGATGTAATTTTAGTCATGACAATCCCAGTAACTGGGATTCTTAATAATAAATAAAAAAAACTAAAAAAACAAAAACTATCATATAACTATTATGAATAATCTTATTTAAAAAGTCTACAAACTTCCCGCCAAGAATTTTTATAGGTTTTGTATGTTTTAAACACATATTTGTTTTGTTTTGTTTTTAATTTTAATAATACCATTGAAAAATTTGATCTCGTCCACAATTTTATTTACATTCTATTGTAGTTCTACTGTTTTTCTTTCCATCACCTATACTTATATTTAAATTTACTGCTCATTTCTCAGAAGTATGATTTGTTTACAAAGTGCAGAAGAAGTGTGTTTCAAACCCAAGATGGATGAAGATAAATAAATTTAAAAAGATTATTTCTTTGTGGGTTTTAAACAAGCGTTAAAATATACATGCCAACATCAAAGTGATGGAAAAAAAATATCAAAATACATAATTTTGTTTTCAGTTTGGCCTTATTAAATACTAAGCAACCTTGACATTTCTTCTTACATCTTAATATCGCCAACTGATATTTAAAGATGTTAAGAGTTGATTTTAAGAGTTGGTTTATATTTTGCTGAAAATATGTGTACTTTAATTTTGCTTTTATTTTTTAATATTAGATAAGAAAAGTTAAGACTGAGAAATACAGCGTTTGAATTGCTGCTCAGTACCTGGTGTTTGGGGTTTAACAATTGAATGTCCCCAGCTTGTTCTGCTCAGGAATAAATAGTGAAACTATCTGAACCTTTACAATACACTGTTAAATTCAAAATTGAAACGTGTGATCTTACGACAGTACAGGACTTGGAAATTGTTTTTTTTAACCCCTTAAAAATACAACCGAGGAATTGTGGAAATATGTCATCAGACTCGTTTTTCATAGATCAGTATGTTTTTCTTCCTTACGACAATTTTGAGGTCTGATGTCACCCAACAATGGGTGATGCAATTTTTGAACAAATTTTGAACAGTGGCGATTTTTTAATTGTTACTGGTATGTCTGTTAGCTTCTGATACAGGCTTTTTTTCGATAAAATATAGCCATTATATACCAATAGAAAGCTAATAGATTCAGGTATGAGGGTATACCTACATGCATAATGCATAAAATATGTGTTAAACATTTATATTTTTCCAAAAAAAAATCTTTCTTAGCCAAAAATAAAATTCATGAAGTTTGAACACCAATTTAGTGCCCAGGACTCAATGATACTGATTTAACTATTTCATCTTTACATAGTGAGTTTTATTAGCTTTTCATTGGTACATAATATTAATTTACCGTAACAGACTACTCATTTTACTGACATGCTGAATTAGTTAAATAAGGAAATCAAAAAAATAATTGATTGAAGCAATGCATAATTTGTAATAGGGTCATATAAAACTTTCCAGATGCTTAAACATAAACTATATTACTACTATATTACTATTATAACTATACAAATATATTATTGGCATGTGGCTCAGTCTTCGGTTTGAGCTCTGCATAGGTGATCATCTCTTATTAAGTTCGGCTTTCTATGATCGCCCTCCATTATGGTAAATAAACAAACTTTTTAAAAAAATAATACTGGAAGCTAGGTTATGCGTGAAGTTTCAAATTAATTCCAGACTTTAAAATAAAAAGACACAATAAGACAGAAAATAAAAAATTTGAGAAATAATTTAAATATTAAAATTAATGAATGAGTTCTTCATGTAGAGGACTATGGTTTATCTGTTTACAAGACATTAATTTGGAGAGCATGAATGTGTATATTTAACGTCATAAAATCAACAAATTGCCAAGACAATATTTCCACAAGGGCCCACATGGCGGGTTTTGGAGTACTTAGAAGTCCATTTGCGCTTCGGAAAATGGCTCAACCAAACAATCCAAACAAATTGAGCTAGAGTTACACAATGGGTTTTGCTCAGAAACTCAGAGATAACAGGTGTGAGTCAAACTCATCACTCTTTTTCCGCAGTCAAACTTCCTACCACCGTGCCAATACCGCTTATACTGACGTGCTTTACCATCAAAAATAATTAATAAAGGAACAAATTTAATGCACCTTCAATGATCAAAGACTTCCAAGTACCAGTGTAAATGCTAGCCCCTACAATGAGATATTTTAAGCAAATAAGCTGTACTTATTAAGTTCGTTTTTAACCAAATATCTCATTCCTTTTTCTATTTTTACTATATATATATATATATATTTTTTTTTTACGGTTTTGGCTTACTTCAAGGATATCCTTTTTGAGTCTTCTTCCCACAAGATATAATATATACCTTTCCCTAAATCGCACTTTTTTTAAGAAAATTAAATCTTGAAACAAGTAATTTCATCAACGAGCAAATCTAAAAGACTTTTAGAAAGAATCAAAACTAAGTTTAAAAGAAATTTTTCTAAAATGGTACCATGAAGTCTCTTATTCTACTTAAATATTGCAAAAACTTCCTTTTTATGAGATATGATATGTGTAAGTGCTGCATTACTCACCCTGAAGCGTTACTTTCTGGTTTTATAGCAGTTTTCGATGCAGATGTAGTAGTTAAATCTTTTTTCATTTTTAAAGGACTTTTTGGTGGCTTCTTCCCAGTATTTAAAAAGTGAGTAAATATCTCAGTTTGTTCTAAAAGGAAGTTGAACCTAGTGGATCTATCCTTTTCCATTTTGTCCGTATACTCTTTGTTTACACTCATAGTACTGTTCACAGGTATCTTATGCTTTGGAGACTTTATTTCTTCTTCCTAAAATTAATATTATTAATTAGACTAACAAATTAATGTTGAGTTTATAGAAATTCAAAATTCCATCACTCTTCATATCAACATGAAGAAAATAATTTAACAGTTTATTATCATTATTACACTTATTATTGTTAATAACTAGCTGTATACCCGGCAAGATTTGGCTAATTGGTGCATATTGCATTTAAAAAGAAATCTTAAAAAGTAAAAAGAAATTTGGAGGACATCGATCACCACACCTCTCCGGATACTAGAGCTGTGGTTTCGAACCCACAAATGGTTTTCTTTACCGTAAGCTTAAATAGGAGCTCTAAGTACACCAGAACCAAACCTGTGGGCCCTTCTGTAATAAATTAGTTCAAAAACTATTTGTTAGCCACACATTAAAAATACAACTCAAATAATCGAATCTCGCATGCTAAGTGAGCGCTCTATCATTTGAGCTAGAACCCCTTGACAACGTATGGTAGCTTTATACCTGCCCAGATTTCGCTAAATGGTTCATTTAAAAAGAAATCTTTAAAGCAGTAAAAAGAAATTTTGAGGATTTGATTATTTCAACATGGAGGTAACACCAAAACAAATAGTTTTTCAACCTAATTTATTATAGAAAGGCCCAAAGGTTTGGTTAAAATTTGCTATCTTCAATAAATTAAAAGGAAAAGTAAAAAAAAAAATTAGAGGACCAGGGGTATCGATCTTCGTACCTCTTGCATGCTAAGCAAGTGCTCTACCTTTGGCTTAGAACATGGTGCTACTTCATAACTGAAATAATAAGTGGAAAGAAAGAAAACCGATTGGTTAGTTTGTTTAAATCCATTGTTATAATTATCCAATCGTTGACGTGCATTACTTCATAACGTAATAACATGAACAATTAACGATTGGATAGTTTTTTGGAAGTTGGCAAAGAGGTGACCAATGAAAATGCTTCAATAAAAATGTCTAAATTTCCTTACACATGTAAGGAAAGTTACACATGGGCATTATTATAAGCGTTAAATTCTTAAAACTTTTTATCTAATTTAATTGAAAATAAAATACATACTTGGTTCCAGATCACACATCTTGTGACCTGTTTGTTTAATTCCAAAGGTAAACATCGTAAATTATCGATGATCTACTTCTAGCAAATATTAAGTCCTGAAACTATCATTTAGTACTAAATTACAAATACAAAAAAAAATTGATTCTACGTATATATATATCATAAAAAAAATAAAAAAAGATTTGAAATCCAAAAAAGTTATTTTTCTTAGGCCACCTGGCATTAAAGGCATAAAAAAACAAAAAAAAATCTCTGGCCTACCGAAGATTCATCATTTTCAACAACATTTTCTTCAATTTTGGGTGTCTTTTCATCCTCAACATGCTGTACTTCTTGTGCACCATTCATTTTTTTTAAGATAACCTTTTAAAGTAAGATGTATAATAAAAGAGAAAAAGTAAATTGTTATGTTAACGTAATACAGAAACAAAAGGATTTCACTTAAATTTTTTTCAAGCTTAACACCTATGGTATTCTATTCCTCCCTTCTTTCCATCCATTTCTAATTTATATTTTTTTTCTTACTTACTAGTATATATTTAGTAAATACTAGTTAAAATATGTTGTTTTTTTAAATTTAATTCTATTCTCGTATATTTTTTAGTTTTACAACATATACACACAAAAACAACCATAATATGTGGCATTCTAGGTTGTGAATATATTATATACATAATATAGATAAGATTTATATACAAAATAACATAACTATACACTTAGTGTTTATCTATAGTCTAAGTTGATATTTGGGATGACATAATAAAACAATAAATTAATGAGTAAGTTAACACAGGTCTCAATCTTAGGGCGCTGAAGGTTTTAGGGAGAGTGGGGGAGGGGGGAAAGGTGTGAGTTGGACAACAAGGGGTATGTTTACTTTTGGAAAAAATATACATCTGTGATAAAGCTATTTGGCAATTACAAGGACAGTTGATCCTACATTGACAAATAAGCTTTTATTATTTAGTGTTAAAAGATCAGAACCATTTCCAGTTTAAAGAGACTTGATAAGAAAGCTGGCTATGTTTTATTTCTGAAATCTGTATATAAAATGAAGCTTTATTCGATGTGCTTTGCCCATCCATGTTACTAAGGATTTTTCGCAAAGCATATCGTGAATTGATTATCCTTGTATATCTTAATTGTATCACTTGGTTTTCTGTTCATATCTTCTAAAAGTAATTGTAACCAAACAACTTCTTGTGCAGTACTTGCTAAAGCTATATATTCTGATTCCACTCTAGATAAAGCAACGCATGTCTGTTTCTTGCTTCTCCAACTAATTCCGGTTCCACTCATTTCAAAAACTATCCAGTCGTTGACTTACGATTGTCATAACCACCAGCCCAATCAGCATCAGGATATCCAATTATTAAATTTCCCTTTGATGGCTTATACCCATGATTCAAGTACCATTCAAGTTTCACAATATACATTTAATTAACAGCTGTCCAATAAATGTTGATGTTGGTTGTGAACAAAATCATGCAACCTTTCCAACAGTATAGGTGATATCTGGTCATGTTCTGGTAGAATAGGAACAGTAGGCTTCCAACAGCTGACTAGTACATCTCTTGATTTAACATTGACTTTCTCCAGATAGTATGATTAGTTTTGATCCAGCCTCGGTTGGCGTTGCAACACCAACCTTAAGAAAGTATGGAAACCTCAAAAAAACAGTACTGGTTTTGAGGTTTCCATACTTTCTTAAGGTTTTTATAATTTCTTCAAAGACTCTACAGTATGTTGGCTGACCAATGCGTATTTCATTTCCCAGATAGATAGAAGGCTTTAATTCCAAAGAAATGTTGCAACTTTCCCATGTCTTTTATATCAAATTTCTTACCTACCATTTCTGATGAAATTCCAGATGAGTTTTGATGATTTTCCAGCCAATATAATATCAACATAAACAGCAACAATTAATATTTCTCCTTCTGAATCAAATATATAGATATATGGGTCACTGGATGACTGTTTAAACCGCAATTCTTTCAGGTGTTTGTCAAGTACTTCATTCCAACATTGGGATGACTGTTTCAACCCATATAAACTGTGTTTCAGCTTGCAGACAAGCTATTCCTTTTTCTTTCAAATGTAGATATTCTCACTGATTCAAATTACACAACAGGACAGAATGTTACGGCATAGTCTACACCACACCCTTGGTTTTGGTTGTACCCTTAGGGACAATTCTTGCTTTGTAACGTTTAATATTTCCATCAGCATCATACTTTGTCTTGAATACCCATTTGCATCCAACAGCTTTTCTACCTTTTGGCAATTTCACAAGATCGCAAACTTTGTCCTTGTCCAGCGAATCCTTTTCTTTTCTCATCGCTTTCTTTTCTGTTCTTTGTTTTACTTCTATGCTTGCTTCTTTGACTGCTTTCGGAACACTTGATTCACAAACCATATTACCCAATCACCATATCACTCTGGAACTGCTATGTCGATCGATAATACCGCCGTGGATCGATTGGCGTGCAGTCCAGTTATTATACGAAAATGGGAGAGCGAGCGAACCTGTGCAAAATTGCAACAAAAGATATTTTATTGATTTTAAATAATTATATATGTATTATTAACATACTAAAAATCCGACATAAACCAAACACGTGAAATTGGGTTTTTGGGCCTAAAAGGGTCCCAATTTTTAATATTTTCAAAATAAGTCATATGATTACTTGTTAAAAAGATAATTTTATACTGATCACTTTTTTCACAAGAACATAAGTCTCAAAACGAAAAGGTAAGATGTTATATCGTGTTGTTTACTAAAAATTTTTTCACAATTTTTTTTTTTAATTTTTATCTATTTTCACACAGCCATATAAGATTATATAAGACTATTTCAGTTACAAATTTTATATTGTGAGTATATTTTGTGTGTATAGCATTAACGTTTTATTTTTTTCTCACAATGAAGTTAATATGTTAAGAAAATAGTTTGTTATGCAGTTATATTTTAAAAGACATTTTTAATTGTTGGCTTTAGATATAATTAATATCATTATTCTTTGTTTAAGTTTAGGTAATATAATTTAGATTGGTATATTTGTTAAATATTGTTGTTGCTTTAATCTCACAGGAAATTCTATTTTAGCTTCTATAGTAATAACGAGATGCTATAAAATAACGATTGTTATTACTAGCTAAAATGAGCAGCATTTGAGTTATACGTCAAAATTATAATTTTTCTCCAACAATTATTTTACGGGAAAATTCAAACTCATTACTAAAAGAGACAGTTCTAATGTTAGGTACTTTTCATACACTGTTAAACTTTTTCGGGTGAATTGGGTATTTTATACATAACTCAGGACTTAGTGCTATATTAGAAGTTATTTATGGTGAAAATACAGTTGTTCATATGTTAAATGGCAAAGCATATGCAGGAGCCATGCGAGGACACTTAAATGTTGACCAATATTTATCTCATATTCTAATTGAGAAAACAGGTGCAAAACAAAACGCAGAAGACAATTATTTCGAAGAATTGTATAATATAAACTTCTCGATAAATCAACCACAGTTGCTGAAATAAAGAGAAGCACACAGTTAGATGCAATGAACTCCGATATTGAGATAGTAAAGCAAAAAATTTAGTCATCGATAACATGTTTTGATGCGATCTTTAAAAACATCTGGCAATTTAACACGTGACACTGGAATGACAGATGTCCAAAGGGCCATTTTCTTACTTTCAAAACATATATCATCTGAATACAGTCTCGAAAAGGAAGATATCATTGGTGTCGTGTTTTAAAGCTGCGACCAACATAAAACAGCAACTGCAGCAAGAATAAGAAGGGATCATGAAGATACATCGAAGGTTCGAAATAAGTTAAATGAGATATCACTGTGATTCGAAATTACGAAATATTTCTAATGGAATTGTTGCTAATAGAAATGTGAACGTTAAAAATTTTTTTTATGTTGGAAGTACATTGATTAAAAAAACTGAGGGTGAAGACGTTTTTACTTACACCTTTAAGCGGAACGATAGAGTGAAGAACATGAAAAGAAGTATACTTTCGTCAGAAAATGAAGTTAAAATAAAACCCGCTTTACTTTTCCAAAGTCTCCTTTTTGTTACAAAATCTACACCTAAAAACATTCAAGATGCTATTCACTAAGAACTATGCTGGTACCCACTCTTTATTTTCGAAAAATCTAAACTTCTTCGAAATGCTAAAAAACCACAGCTTGTGGAAGCAATTGTTAAGTTTATATCGTACCCATCAATAACCGAAGCTGAAGAAAAAAATTCTATAGCCAACCAATATTTATTATATGGTGATTCTCTAATGAATCGTGTGATTCTCTAATGAATCGTGTAAAGTGGCCAAAAGATGCTACATTCATCCGGATTGCATCTTCGTATTCGGACTTTGCACATAACAGATATGGGAATAAAATGGTAATTTTCGACGGTTATAGTTCAAATCCGTCAACAAAAGACATTTACATTTACGCCGTACTTCAAAACCTACTTCTAGAAAAATCAACTTTCAGAAAAAAATGAAATAGTAGCAAAAGAGACTTTTCTCTAAAATTCATCTAACAAAGAGAAGCTTATTCAATTAATAGCTCAAAATCTTTTAAAATCCAGCTGAAAAGTCATTTACGCTGAGGAAGATGCTGACACAGACAAAGTTATTCACGAATCTCTGACAAAAAATACTACTGTTATCGGTGAGGATACAGATTTGTTGGTGTTACTGCTTTATTACAGTACGTTACCTAAAAAATATAAACTTTAATTTTTTTGAAGTGCTATTACAAAGAGCAAACAAGAAAACAAGGTTTATGATATTTTAAGATACCGAGGTATATTGGGTCTTAATTTATGCCAACAACTTCTATTCATTTATAGACTGCGACACAACATCGGCTTTTTATGACATGGGCAAAAGAACGGCTTTTAACCGACTTGTTAAAGCAGCTAAATATAAGGATATCAAAAAAACGTTTAAAAAATGTGACATATCGAACAACGATATCGAGAAAACAGGTGAACAAGCAACTATTATAATTTATAGGTCCTCTGACACTATAATAGACATAACAAGGCAAAAACTACTGTCTCAAAACATTTTAAAAGCAAAATCACTTGTAAAACCTGAGACATTGCCACCAACAAGATCTGCACTTAAGTATCATATCTTTCATTCATATTATCAAATCATGAAGTGGTGTGGTTATGCTATGAATGCAGAACTATGGGGTTGGATTAATATCTATAGCAAGTACTATCCTAAAACAACTGATAAACTACCAGCTGCAGAATCACTTCTAAAAATAATCCACTACAATTGTTTAAATAATTGCTCAACAATGCGATTTTGTTGTCAGAAAAACGGTCTTCAGTGTAGTCGCTAATGCGGATCTTGACAAACGTCTGATTTTTCCAATTCAAGTGTTCATTCTGTTCTTTTTGAGTTTTCTGATACAGAAAATGATGACAATGAAAGAGCTTAGTTTTATCATGAAAAAAAATCGAAATTCTTTGTATATTTATTTAATTAGTGTTTATTTGATTAGTTTATATAAAATACTTTTAAAAAGTCAATCAAAAAGCTTCAGTTTGTTTTGAGACCCATGTCCCTGAAGCAAAAGTGATCAGTATGAAATTATCTTTCCAATAAGATTTAAATAAATATTTTGAAAATTTTAAAAATTTGGTCAATCTGGAAAACTTTTTGGCATTCCTACTGCACGCCAAAAGAGCGAACTACAATGCAATGATATGGAAAAAATAAGGTGGAGATTTCCCAGTTTTACTAGATGTATGTAACCACGGATAGAAAAGAGACAGAAGCGGATTCCTAACACCAAATATGAATAGTTTTCAGCCAGCATCGGAAGCTCTGTTCAATCTCATTAATTGTGGAAGTAAATTGAACTGTTTCCGCATACTGTACCTGTAGAAAAAGTAATTTGAATTGTACGGAATTGTGCAACTGCTTTCACAGCGGTACCGATTGCGAGAATAAAAAACTAAACTAATTGATGATATGTTAGAAGACAACGACATTTTATAGCTTGCTGTGAATTTTCTTGTAACATTTTATATAATACCAGGGTTACTCTTTTTACGAGCCTTGAGCCTTTTCTTGACTTCATTTGATTTAGACACATATCTGCCCATATTTACTAAAATAGTCATATAACTCACTAAATTTTGAATTTTTTTCGGAAACGGTAATAGGTGATGATTCACATCAACACATGGTTCACAAAACTTGATTTCTTCGATGCATGATAGTCAAAGCTTTCAACTAGACGATCTCTCGAAAGTTTTTTCCAAGTTGCCTGCTCCAAGATGACCACCCGGTGCCAAACGTTTTCTTTTGTATCCTTTTAGCTTGTACATACCTTTATAGCTGAAACTGCTTTTTGACTTCTGACAAAATTTAGATTATACAGGTTTCCAGATTTTGTTGCCGTGGTGATCCAGTATATAACAGTTTTCTACTTCAAAATTTACGGTTTTACCTGGTTTTGTGACTTTTGTAACATTGAAAAAATTTTAAGACAAATGCGTCGCATTTTTATTACAGCACGTAAGTACATACAAGACGTTGTAGATAATATTGATATAATATAAAATCAACGTATTTCCAACGCTTTTTAACGTGGGACCGAAAAACAGCTTCAAGCAGGTATATTTCAGAAGGTTCCCACGGGTTTGGTTCTGGTATGCTTAGAGCCAATTGTTGAATATCATCTTAGGAATTCCTGAAGGCTATTTTAGGGACCCTTATCTTTAATAAATTTCTAAATCATGTTCTCTTTTTTTGTTTTGGATTGTGATATTTGTAACTTTGCTGATGATAATACCTTATATGCTTGTAAAGTTCCTCTTGACAACGTCATGCTCCGCCTTCACAGGGAATTGCTTTGTATAAAAAAGTCTAAATTAAAATACTTAAACCTAATTCAATAGTAGCAACTTAATTTTCCTAGTCATATTTGTAAATTATGTATACGAGCGTATAACAAACTGTGTTGTTTTGTCAGGTTTAGAAAAAAAACTTGGATATTACACAGACAAGAACCCTTGTTCATAGATTTTGAGTTATTTTTATACCGTCCTTTAATTTGGATGCTCTGTAGGAAAACTGATTATAACTTGATGCACAGGGTTCAAAAGAGAGCATTAAAAAAATTTTTCAAACTTTACCTTGAGTTTTGATGTGTTATTCTATTATATATTCTGGTGTTATTCTGTTCTCTATTGATAAGACAATCAATATTCATGAAAAAATCTCCATTTGTTTATGATTAAAACATATAAGTCTGTTAATAGGCTAAATCCAGAGTTAATGTGGAAAAACTTCAAAATAAAACAAATTCCCTACTCTACGGAAAGGTAGCATACTAAAACTTCCTCTTGCACTAGCATCTAAATACGGAACAAATCCTTTGTTATTTAAAGCATGCTTTATCAGGAACACTCTTCCAATAAACTTTAAGGACAGCAGCTCTTTAAATCAGTTTAAAAAGTCTATTCTCAGTTGGAACTGCACATCATGCACGTGTAGTATACGTCGTTAGTTTTATACTCTATTATCATTTGAAAAACACCAAAAAATATTTGTTGGTATAGATTAGTTTCAATGAGTTTTTATTTGTTCAAAGCTATGTATGACTACCAGCGTTAAATAAATATTTCAATGAATGAATGAAAAGAGCTCCCATTTGAGCTTACGATAAATAACCGCTCGGCCAGGAGTCAGATGTCTTACCAACTGAGTTATCCGAGTACGAAGGTGACATCATTGATTTTTGCTACTTGAAACGCTCATATTTAATTCTACGATACCTTTTCTAACTGATTTTACAGAATATCTGTCACCAACTGTGATGTCTTGCGATTCATCAAGACCCGAAATATCAATAAACAGACCTTCATCGTTGAAAATATGGCAGGAAGCTCCAGAGTCTACGATCCAGTGGCTCACTTTATTTGACTTCGTCAGCGCACGGTCTACAACTAATTCAATGACATCATCATTTTCGAATTTCCGAATTTTTTCTCATCGCGATTGCACTTTGCTTATTCGGCCACTGGTTCTTGAACTTTGATGCTTCCACTCTTCTTGAATCTTTAAAGAGCTCGTAGAAATCTTTTCTGATGTGACCATTTTTCCACAATGAGGATATCTCGGTGCTTTTCCACTGTTGCGTTGTTTAGAAGTCATGGCTTTTACCTCGATCTTTGTGTATAATTATATTTTTTCTGTATCTTTTTCTTTTCTTTCTTCATGGAGCAATCTTTATAAAACAACCTCAATTTTGAGAACTTTAGCATTTGCTTCTAATGCTGTAACCAACACTTCATACGATTTCGGAAGACTTGCCAGTAAATGGATAACTCTGTCTTCTTCATCCAGTGGATCACCAAAAATAGCCAGCTCGTCAAAAATTTCTGTCATCGTTTTGATATAGTGCTGTACGCACCGGTTGTCCTTCCTACAGTTTTAATGCATAAAACCTCCGTCCCATCGCTAGTTTTTTTGTCTACATCTTCTTATGAAAATGGTTGGCTATATTTTTCCAGACGTCAGTAGGATCATCTGATTCTGGTCCAAGGAGGTGCAAAAATAGTTGCCAATGCACGATCTTTTCAAAGCATGAATTTTCCATGTTGTTCTGTTGTAGATGCATAATCAAGAATTACTTCAGTTTCATTAACAATGTTCCACAAACCTTCCCTTAGCAGCACCATTTTACACTGCACCTTCCATGTTGCATAGTTTGATCCATTAAACGGTTTTATCAACACCCTGGTTGCTTCCATAGTTGTGTTCCGGATAACTCTTTTCCAATTGGAGTATATTCAATCCGCTTCAATTCAACCTTAGCTTTAATCAATGTGGTGCGAAGGTCATTCCAATTCTTCTTCAATTTTCTCCCAACCATGCATGGTCCCATAACCGTTGAAAATCAAGAATGAGAAGACAAAGTATGACCATTGAAAGTTTATTAAGCTTTGATATAAGATACTACAGAATATACACACCATTTATAATATTTTAAAAATCGTAATCTAAGCAGAAAATTCAGCAAGTCATGCAAGTTTTATATACTATTTATAATACAATGGTAACTTTAATGACATCAAACAGATTAAATCAATAACACAAGAATGTTAATAATAACATTAATAGTTCTTGTTGCTAATTTTTTAAGCTTTGAGAACTTCTAAGAATTTTATCTTGTTTATCTGACTATAGTATCATATATTTCAACACAGAATTTTACAGTTTACCAGCACCATATTATTCAATTAACAATATATAAAATATGGTTTATCTAGCTATTATACATTCACTGATTTTATTTCAATTAACCCTATCCCTACAGGATTTTTTAACGTTTTGAGGTCGGGGCCAGGGGGAGGCTGGAGCTTCCCAGGTTAAATTCTGTTTGGATTACCTTATTTGGATATAATTTGGCACTGGTTTAATTTGACGGAGAGGAAAAATTAAATTTTGGCGAGGATTTAATTTGGCGCAACCAGAGAATTTTCGATATATTTAAGGAAATATAACGATTTAAAAATATAAAACAAGAACAATAATCACACATTGTAACATAAACCTTCACCAAAATAACAGAAGACTACATAACGTATATCATACTGCATAGTAGGTAAGGAAAAGTCCTTGTCTTAGTCTTGGTTCTAGTCATTCATTATCGAAGATTAGTATCTGATCAAAATCAACATCGTCTTCTTTGTCACTTTCCTCCCATTCAGAATTTTCTTCGTCAAAGTTATGTCCACAAAAATTTCCCGAAACTCGTCTGTTAATTGGTCGATGGTTGCCAGTAAGGACGATACTGATAAATCTTGTGCAATGACAAGTGCCTAGATATCTTCAAATGGATCAATTCATTGTAGGTCAGAAAATCCAACCTCAATAGCATTGTATATACCCGCTGCTTTCCAAACATTTACGATAACAGATCAATCAGCTTGAGATGTAATTTCAGTGCAATATTCTACAGTTTCGTGTGGAGTAGTTTGAGGGTAGAAAGGCAAAATTATATCTTATTTCTTCAAACTTTTTTCCAAGGGAAAGCTGATTCTCGATCTGCTGGGCGTACCAGTTCGAGAATACTAGTTTCAGGTATGATTTAAAATGCTTGTTAACCTTAAAATTTAAAGGTTGGGAGAGTTGAGTCATATTATTCAGTATCAAAGCATAAAGGATATCGTTATCCTTCAAAATGTAGGTTACAGATTCAGTGATTTGGCCACGGAATACATCCATGATAACCAAAGCGGCTTGTTTGGGCTTTCCCAATACTCTGCGTTGGCTCTGCACGTATGGTATGATAAGCTTGATGGATTCCATGGCATTGCTAAAATTTTTAGGGCTGCAGCTTAGCGAGAAATCATCGAGAAAATTGAACCTAGGAAGGCTTTGCGTTGTTTTCACCCAATAGATCAACTGTAATTCTGTTTTTATTCTCAGCCTTCTTTTTGTTGAATTTTCAAAAATTAACTTTAAATATGACAGTGCTTCTAAATTTGTTTTTTTTAGGTAATATTTATATTTTTACCCCTAGCATTTAAATTTTTTTTATGAAGGACATTTTATTTTTAGTTTATGTCTGTTAAATACGGTGTCCGAACAGTTGCTTCTTTGAAAATTGCCCCCTAGGACAATTTTCCCCTAGGACAATTGCCCTTAGGACAATTACCCCCGAGGTTCTTGGTTCTTTGTCAGTTTCCTCCACTGTGAGTTTGGCCATTTTCATCCCTAATTATCTCCATAAATTTTTTGTGGATATTTTATGGGTGATAGTAGGCTTTCTTGCATG
>JAUZNK010065263.1:0-14527 GCA_035046665.1 Euphysa ruthae
TACTTACTTACTTACTTACTTACTTACTTACTTACTTACTTACTTGCTTGCTTACTTACTTACTTACTTACTTACATTTGCAAATTTTTTCCTCAAAACCTAAACTGAAAACATTTTCATCAAAATGTTGTTCCCCAAATATTTTCCTCAAACCGCTATTTCCTGTTATCTTCTGAAGGAATTGAGGAAAGTAGTTGAAAGAAAAAATCGTGTTAAGGAAAATATTTTCAAAGAAAATGTTTGGAAATAACTTGGAGGAAACTTGGAAGTAGGAATAATGTTTTAAGAACGGTTAAATGTTGAGAAGTTTGAGGCACAATGTTCGCACCATTCATCAATTAGCGTCTATTTTTACGAACTACAAACCTAAAGTAAAAGAAAGTACAACAAATTTAACGTTATGTTTTAATAAAGATTAACTAAAAACTATTTATTTCGGCAAATTTTATCTTTAAATATTATAATCGGCAAAAGAAAAATACCTTTAAAATTGCAGTCGGTGAACTTTTTTCCAAGTCGATTGGGTTACGCCAACCAATCATACTATTATGGCTGGCCTAATCAGGAATTTTTATTTTTATTAATAATGGTTTCTTAAATGTATAAAGCAGTTTTGACATTTATTTCTTTAGATTTAATTACCGTAGAAACAAAGATAATTATTTTTCAATAAGCTCCTTCTATTTTCAGACCTGAAAGAGTTAAAGGGACTCCAAGATACTTCGGCATGTTGGTCTTTAAACAAATAAAGGAGTTTTTAAATTATTGAAGAGTCTTTTTTATTTTTGGCCAAAAAGTTGGTGCGGTTGTCGAGTTATAATTTTTTGAAGTTTTATTCTAGGATGTGAAACAGACCTATTGGTGATATCACAGTCGCGTATGGCATCGAATTTCCCTTAATATCTTCAAAAAAAAATTTACAATTTTTAATTAATTTTTGGGTGGGTGATAGATGAATATGCCTTTATTGATTCTGTAAAAAATTGTGTAATTTTATCGTTGACAGGTGGCTAGTTCCAAGCTCTTTTACTTTTTTAGTTTATTGATAACATATCAAATTTTAGTTCTCAAATAACCTTGGAGTTTTTTGAAGAAAGCCGTTACGAGAAAACAGATTTGCATATGAAATTTCTTTGAAAGCTAAAAAGCCAAAATAAACTTTTCCTAAATTTGCCAAAAAAAACTAAAAGGCCCTGAAACCAACCACTTGTCAAAAATGTAATTTTTGTGCATAACTATTAAAGACACAGACACCTATCACCTTACCATAGATTGTTTAAAAACATTTTTATTTCTGAAAATGTAGATGAAAATGTGATGTCCTAAATGACTAATGTCATCACAAGGCTTGTTTTAAACTACACCTCAAAATTTCAAACGTTTATAATTCGTGAACCGTCGTGCTTTTTTGATGAAATAAGAAGCATTCTGCATTATTCAAGCAACTTTTAATTAGAGCCCAACATTTCGAAGTAGCTTCCAATCCCTTTAAACTTTATTTTGCAGATTTCTCATAGTAATGAACTTGTGATTTAGACATCAGTATTCGCTGTTCATGAAGCTTGAAAATCGGTTTCAGCGATTTAAGGATGTTCAGAGAATTATAATTGAAAAACTGCAAATCTTGAAGAAAAACGGCGTTGTTTTGGGGTCGAATGGGGATGGTGATGACACTGAGCTCGAAACAATATATATTCAATAGAAGAGTTTGAGTCTGAAGAGGCGAGATTACAGTCCTCTTCAAACGGAAAAAGAAGGGGTAAATGTCCATTTATTATTGTTATTATATGGCAAAACTTTATTGAAACAATTTCGAGTTTGTTTTTCTGTGTCAGTTTCTTTAAAGTACTTTACTTGCACAGGGTGGATAAAAAGTTGAAACTAACAAAGAGTCTGCGTAGTATATGGTTACCACGACTATACAACAGCGTGACCTAATGGATTTTTGGTGGATTTCACTTAATTGTTGTTGGCCAAACAATAGCATTAAATTTAAACCTTAAATTTTTTAACGAAATGAAATATACTGTGCAAAAGTTATAAACGCTTTATCGCTTACGAAAACTTTTCTGTCTCAATTGTGACAAAATCGCTTAAGCCTTTTGACAATTCGATTAAAGCTCTAAATAATTTTTGGAATTTTTTTCAGGTATAACAGCATAAATCCATCGCCTTTTTTATACTTGAGTGCTTTAAAAGCTAGGCCGGATATGACATCCAGAATATAGTTTTTAATGTGAGCGACTTGCTGAAAAGAGCTTCTGCCGTCTCACTAGTTAAACAAATTACTGAGAATTCCGAAATTTAGTATATTTTACAATATTTTGTGTATAGAATGTTTTAAAGAAAAATTATGCGGAAAAATAGACTATCCTTGTTTCTTATTTCGGACATTTTCTTGTTCCAAATTTTAAAGAGTACAAATATTAAAATGGCGCGTTCTGGACGTCCTTTTTTATTTTTTAGACGTCCGTGTTAGTCCATCTTAGACATCCATCTTAGTCCATTTTAGGTGGACAAAACTTGTTTCGTTTAGACTTAAAGCGGCCATCATAGGCCGTTCAAATTAGACATCCTTTAGTCCAAAAGAGACTTAAAGTAGACGTCGTATGGCCGGCCTTGTGTCCACGGGCTACTTTCGACAAAGAACTTTATTTAAACGTTAAAAAAAAGAATCATCATAAACATTTCATTCGAATGCTCTTAAACATCTATTGTTTTAACATTTAATTTCGTGTCTTTTCAAACATAACTGTTTAATGAAGTGTACGTTAAATTAAAATGTTGCATTAATGTTAGTCATTCATTTTAAAGTGAAATATATTTTTAATTAAAAAAACAATATCTTTTATTTCACTATGTCTACCATAAAATTGTTTTTCTTAATTATGTTGCAATTTTCTCCTATCATCAATTACCGCACACTATTTTTAAGTCTGGTTTGCCAACAAGCTTTTGATGCTTTCGCAAACCTTTGTATATGGACTTTACTAGGGCTTTTTTAAAAAAAATAAATTCGAAAAAACTTTATGTAGAAGACAGTGTTTGTATTTAAACAACGACTTTAAGGTTTGAAACTGATTTAGTTTTCAATTTCAGGTGCATTCATATTTTTCACTAAAAAGATAGAAATATTGAAGCTATTCAGAAAGTTTAATAATTTCACGAGTGTCTTCGAAAACTTTGCAATTTTTGTTTTTTTGGGTACTAGGCCACAATATATTTGCATTAAATAGATAATTATGAATAAGTAAATAATTTTAGAGATTTTTCATAGAAAATTAATTTTGATATGTATAAAGTGCCTAATGCACCTGATATTTTTGACTGCATTAGTCCTATATGTAACTTCGAAGATAATAAAAATTTATTATATTTTTTCCGACCTATTTAATTTTTGTTAATAAATAATTGTTAATAAATAATTGTTTAGTCTTCAAGATAAACGTTGTGCTGTATGTTGCTAAGGTTTCAACTCATTTGCATGCCACGCTGTTAATCTGGTAGTGCTTTGACTTCCTCAGCAATATACCGAGATCTACAGTAACAAAAGCTATGGAAAGATCTATGTTTCTTTTAAAACCAGATCGGTTTTTATACAGAAGATCATTATATATGATACATATATATAAATGATATATTATTCTTTCATAGGTTTTTAAAATTTTCAGTAGAACGGATAGGTCTGTCATTTGAGGTCACAGAACACTTGTCTTTTTTGTACCCTGGGTTAAGTTTAGCATATTTCATTTTATCAGAAAAAAGTTTTTTTATATATGAAAAGATTATTAAATACAATAAAGGCTTCGTAAGACTATCCACAACATGGATAACTACATTCCTAGTTTGACATCATAATAAATTTAAGTTCAGGCCGTGCCCTACTAAACTTCTCAACGTTTATTTAAAGGTTTATCAAATAAAAAATAAGAAAAAAAAAAATAACACGAAAATATTAAAGTATTACATGAAATTATAGTTGAAAACATAGAGGAGAAAAATAGGTGATGTTAGGAATAAACTAATGAATTTATAAAAAAAAAATGAATCTAAGTACACAGAGATAGAAGATCAGATCATTGAAAACATGAAAAAAAAGACAAAAATTTTATATTGGTAACGATTATAAAAATTTTCATCTTGATAATTCTAATGATTGTAATAATGGAGTAATAGTAGAATTTTACGTATTGAATCCATTCTTCGTTCGAGTAAGTTTGTTGCACATAGGCTACTCATTAAAGTTTCCTCTAGTTAAACATCATGAAATATTTGTAAATCTACGTTATGTTAGTTATGAAGCATTAAAAGGTTCGCTATGGTTAGTTAGTTACGAACCATTAAAAGCTTCGCTAACAATTTAAAAGTTTCGATAACTTCAACCTTTCCGAAATTGTTAAGAAGCAGATGTTGAAGAAATCACTACTTTATAATGCTCAGATAAATGAAATTGCCCTGAAATATATTTTATGAGTCATTTAGCTGGAAATGAAATCAATGAATGAATGAATCATCAAACTCGACGCTGAAGTATTCTTTAAAGTTCGTGAAACTTAGGTTAGTATATAAATTCAAAGTATGAAAATTTTTCTTATTACTTATTCAATTCACAACTCAAAAGTTTAGCAGCTATTCTATTATTCCTTGAAAGGGCGATAAAGTTTCCTTTAATAATCAAACCAGTTCATCAGCTTTAAGGAAAAGTTGTAATAAATAAAACAGTTATATTGTCACATGACTAAGCAAAGTTTCTCAAGCACAAGTTCTCTAAACATTTTTTATCATATTCTCGAGCTTATACTCGAGCATTTAACTTCACATTTAGAATTTCAACTTGCGTTGGATTCCATGCATCTTTATAAACATAGTGACCACGAGTGTTTGTATCAAGCACGGTCTTGTAAATCATTACGAATTCATGGACTCTCATGATTCTAGCAGCTTTATGTTCACTTTATTCAAATGGATAGAATATGCATATTCTATCATCACAATTATTGAATAATACGCATTAACACAGTTTTACCTGTTACTTTTTTTCTGATAATTTCGATGAATAATTTTTCGTGAAACTTATAGAGACAGGTCAGGTATTATTCAAAACAATAATAACATTTCAATTGAGACATGAACGTGTTACAAAATGTTACACGGTATCTTATGATAATTAGTTAAATAAATGATCAAACTAGTAAATTAAGAAGATAGTACTATGTGTAGTGTTCATCAGAATACGATTGACGGGATGGATGTGGAAAATCAGATGAAAACTGTTCCGATAAGCCTAGAAACTCAAACCATGCACTTATGCATTTAAATTTGAAGCTGTGAAGTTTGCTGAACTGCATACTAGCAGAGCAGCGGCTTAGAAATTTAAAGTTGGCGAAACGAAGGTGAGTGAAGAGAAGAAAAAGAGTGTAATAATATCTCATGCAAAAACATTATAAGGTGGTGCATCGAAAAAAACGACTTAAAGGAAGTGGAAAAAAAAATCACGAACGTAGACATAGAGGAAAAGATAAAAAAAAAAAAAAAAAAAGCTAAATTGAATTCACAACCGCAGAGAGAATAAACTTCGTGTTTAAAACATGAACTCGGCATTACACGTCACAGTAAATTTTTGCCATAGATAAGACTGAAGTTTTGGCGGATATATTTATTGGAACCGCAGCTGAAAAAGTTAGTATGAAAGAATTTTGTTTTAAAAATTACAGAATACAAGAAGTTAAGAATATCGTTGTGTCTAAGTGTAAAAGCACTACCAGCACAAACTTAAAACCATATTATATATTTTTCATAGTTTTTGGTGGAGCAAAAAGTGAGGTACCATAGTTGCAGAAAGAATTTTTTTGGCGATGCATTGTTACTATTGGGGGCCATATGATAAATATTTTCAGAACGGATTCACCAAAAGCAGCTGGTGCAGAGATTTTTAAGGTACAAATACTAGTTCGCTGCTATCCATCTTTTTTTACAAAACCATTTTAAGGACACTTACATTGATGAAGACACTGCGAAATTTCAATTAATACATTTATTAGATGACTGGGATGATTTAGACATTAGATGGATTTTTTAACATTTTCCAGCATTTTTAACGTTTCTAATTCTTTTGTAATTGTTTTGAAGAAAAAAAAGAAAAACTCTGGAAAGGAACATGGTGTATTTTATAAGCGCAGCACTATGATTAGCTTCACCCTCCAATAAGAGCCAAACCATTGCGGTTGATATTTTAATAAGCACCCGCAGCGCTTATTAAAGGTAAATGAATAAAATGAGTAAAGCTCTGATATTCATAAAGCAATTACGCATGTTCTAACTATCTGTTATCATATTACTAGAGCTTCTGAAGGATTTACAATTTTTGTGCTTCGAATACTTCTTACGTAACACTGAGCTCTACTTATGTGAGATTTTAATATAGACCCGAGGATGGTTAAATAAAATCTAATCTTTAAATAGCTAGTGTCCCAAAAATTTTGCAAAATATTTTTTTAAATTTCCTGATTTCATGCAAATTTTTGGTTAAACAATGACTTAAGCCCTTTTCCCCTACTGTTGACTTAGCCACCCAGCTTTTGAAAATTATATTCTCTTCTTATAAAAATGCCTAAAACTTCACAACATTTCAGAACTTTTGGAAGAAATTCGAAAACCAGTTGGTAAAGTTAAAAAAATGATTTAGAGTTATCTTTATAATTTTGTCTTAAGAGAGCTTAAGATTTTAGAGTTTTAGAGAAAAGAAAATAAATTTCTTGTCAGCAAGAAGCTATTAAGTTTTTATTATGTTCAGAAAATGAAGAAGGTAAAAAAGCGCAGTTAAAATTATTTTTTGTGTAGACCCTTCATCCCTTTATTTTAAAATCTTTTATATGTATATGTATTTATTTTAAGTTTTTGTCTCATCGTCTTCCATAACATCTGATATTATATGCATTTCAGGCCTGGTATGCCTTGAAGTTAATACCGAATGTTCGAGATCATCTTTATCTCTTTTAGAAGCAGATATCAAATGAGAGAATATGCTGCTCCATTTTGATTGTATTAATGTTGAGTGTTGCCTTGGTGGACTGTCCTGAAAAGTATACCCTTCAAAGAACTCTTGACTTTCTCTTTCTGAATGGCTTGTTTTCTGTTTTTGATTTTTTTGGTTTTTCTTTTGCTGATTTTGAATTGCTTGCTCCATTTGTTGTTGATTGAAGTTTAAATGTTGCATATTATGCAGATTTATGTCAAATTTCCCGGATTCCTTTTCATTTAATTGTATTTCCTTATTTTTATTTGTTTGGCATCCATTTTCTTGCTGACTTGGATTTCTTTCCGTTTTTATTTCTTTTTGTTGTTGGAAATACGGTTCCTTTTGGGTTTCTGTTTCCATGCCGTTTTTATGTCGGTAAATTTTTTTTTGTTGCTGTTTTAATTTTTGCTGTAAACTGTCCTGCTCATCCCTTCTTTTTTGCTGTAACATTGACTGCTTTGATGATGTAGTTTCGCTATGTATAACAGTTTTTGTGTCTGTTACATTTATTTCTTGCTGAAAATCACTCAAAGTTTGCAAATTGTCATTATTTTTCAAGAAATCAATTCCATCATTTGCAATGTTTTCGTTTATACTGTTTTCCATTATGCCGTCATATTTGTTTCCAATTTTGCATGTATTTTGCAGGTTTATATTATCTTGATGAGGCTTGTTTGACTTATTGTCACTTGTAACATGATCTTCTTTAGATTTTGTTCGCTTACGTTCAGAAGAAATTTTGCTACTAGAATCTAAAAAATTTAAACAAATGTGCTCGTGTGAATTCTGGGATAATAGTTCATTTTTTTCAATAAGATCTTTCAGAAGAAGACCAAGACCCGCGATTTCGATCCTTGTTTTGCCGGCTGATTTTGTATATTCTGATTTAAAATCCGTTATGATATTAACCAATCTCTCCACTTTGTTGTTATCTGTATAAAAATTTCTTTGAAAATTTCCAGCAGTTTGATTTTCAATTTGCGTTTTCGGCATGCTATTGATTTCTTTATCAAAGTTTTTGTCATCGAGAAGTTTATTAAGTTTATCTATCTTTTCGTTTATCTTGTGAGTTGTCTTCATTAGCTCACTATTTTCAGGGTCTGTATCGTCATCGTCATAAAAAATACTTTCTGGTGCGCAATTATCATTCATCCATTCTCTATGCCTCACCAGTTTCTTATAGGATAGGTTATTTTCAATTCGTACAATTGCTGCTGCACATTGCATTAATGCATTAGCTTTTGCATTGTCGTATACACGTTGAAATGTGTTGGACATTAAAGCGATGAATAAGTTTATGCATACTATACCCCCCAAAAATATATAACTACCACATAATAATTGTGCCATTATCTTACTATGTATATCAATATTTTCATATTGAAAATCTCCTACTAATGCCATTTGAAATAAGTTGTAAAATAATTCCAAATAATCCATTGTGAAGCCCTTGATGCTATAAATACCAAAATTTATCCAAAATGACGCAATATATGGAATAAATATGTGCATAGCTAAAAACAATATTTTCAATGTATCATTGATCACGTGACTAATCATGATGACAAAAATACCCAATGATTTAAAAGGCCTGGCGTATTTTAATAATCTAAGCCACATAGACACCATCATTGCACTTCCAAATCCGCGAATAAGGTGATTGGTTGTGTGTGTTTGGTTTGAAATGTTTAATAGATGAAACAAAATAGTGAGAGCCATTAGGATATAGGTCACCCAGTCAAATATATTCCATTTGTCTTTATGATAAGATGATCTTTGCTCCTGTAATTCTTTTATCTCGCGATCAATGAATATTTTCTCATCAGGCCATTTATCGTGACAATATTTTAGATCGCGTTCTAACTCCTTTCTGCGCCATTTTTTATAATTTTCAATATTTGATTGACTTTTCAAAAAATCTTTTACTTCGTAATATATATTGACCATTAAAGAAGTGACTGCTATTGCTTCAAACAATGGGCCCCAGTATTTTCGATTGCCTGCATACATTTTAGTTTGATTTGGAGGCATCGTGCATAATAATGCTGTCCATATGACGCAAAGTAGGGAATTCAAAATGAAACTCCGTATCGATCTCACAAATCCAAATTTCTGCCATTTTATTTTTATGAGTCGCTTCATAACCGGATGTAGAAGAATTTGGAATTGCTGATTCTCAACCGCAACTTCTAACGGTGATTTTGCGTAACATTCCTCATTTTCCGTCGGTGGTACAAGAAAGTTTAAAAAAAAATATTGATTTCTTAAGGCACGGTTACAGTCATGGAATTGATCCAATCCTGATAAAGCCTAAAAATAAAAAAAAATGGTTGTTACTGTCGGTAATGAAATAATAGATACGAGAAAGAGCTTACGCTTCTATTTATAATTTTATTTTAAACTACAGGCGTTAACCAAAAAAATACCATAAAAAGACTAATTTTCATAAATAATATTTTCGTAGAGGTAGTTAATTAATCATTTTGTTAAATAAGAGTTTTTTTGTAAAAAGCTGTAGTTAGCCAGTGAGTCTTTTCCTACTTTTTTTAATTCTTTCCGAAAATGGGCTAATTATTAACTTTTAACTTAAATTATTTTGGAAAAATGTTTATTTCAAAAAGTCCGCTTTTTATTCAAACATCGGTTTTCTTGAGATTTTCTAATTGTTTTCGTACCAGGCAAATAAAATAAGTCCAAGCAAATTTAACTGCATAAAGAAGAGAATTTATCTCCAGTTTAACACGAAATATTCATTACTATTTACTGAAATGCCTGCAGCCATACAAAACTAGGGTGTACCAGATCTTTAAACTTTTGCTGTGGGATCATATGGAAAAAGTTTCATGGAGAGAAACGTTTTTCTTAATTTGTATGCCGAGTTTTTATTCAATTGCTTATCAAAGTTACATAGCCAAACACATTAATAATATCTGAAGAATTTAAAAATACATACCACATGATGCATTTTTTCAATTAGTAGGGTCATGGCAGCCATTTTACTATTATCATATACACCTGCTGATGCCCCGATATCTATGAGGTACTTTGCTGTTTCTGACCGGTCAAGTTCTGCAGCTAGCTAAATAAGGTTTATATGCACATTTGTGTTAATTCATACATGAATATAAATAAAGCATCAACTGAGATGCCCTACCCTTTTCAAACTCAAGCCGGTATAGAATGACTAAAACTCTCTAAACGTAAAGAAAATGATATCACGTTATTTTAGTTGAAATTTCCTTTTATATTTATTAACTCGCCCTAAACTGATATAAAAGACGCAAATAAGTAAAAGTATTTATTATATTCTATACTCTGTTAACAAGTTCTAAAACTGTTATTAAAATAGAAAGCTTCAAACATAACGCATAGCAACAGCAAATTCTTTAGTGAATGTTTTGAAATTCAAACTTTCTTTATATTTTCTAGTGATTTTAATACGCCAAAATGACTTCTTTTTCAAATATTGTTGTACTAAAGATTTGTTACCAATTTACGAAAAAGATGAGCTCTTGAATACTGTATGTCCAACGAATATAAAACCCCTCACAAGAATTTAAGCAACGGAGCAAAAAACGTTTATGAAACCCCGCAATAATATAGCAGTCATCAACATATGAGTGCACTGACAGTTATTTGACTAGAGCAAGAATTATTAATATCACCTGCAGAGGTGTTCTACCCTTGTAATCCACGTCTTCCGTACTTCCCCCATGATGGATAAGCACTATCAATGTATCTACAGTATCGTTCTTTGCAGCATAGTGAATAGCTTTTTGTTTTTCACCGTAAGTCTCAGCGTTGATATCTGCTCCATTTTCAAGAAGAAATGATACCATCTCTGGAAAGTTGACCGCGCTTGCCACGTGTAAAGGGGTGCGTCCGAAATCATCTGGCTGGTTAACAACTGCTCCTGTAAATAATATATATGGCTGTTTATACGGTAAAAAATTTCCTAATTTTTGTCACTAAGCAAAATTTTTGCTATTTTCGTCTATCCACCAATTTTTTTTTATATAGCTTTCATAATTTTTGTGGCTGTCAAGTGAACATTTCAAACAGTGAAACAGCTTAGGTGTAAAGATTATTAAATATACATTCACGAACAAAAATCGCCTGCTGGAAGCTTATATTAAAAACAATTCAACTAATACAAACAGAAATATTACAGTGTAACTACTTCTTTTAATTAGCTCACACGTAAAAGCCAATAAATTTGATTTATACGGAAGGCTTTAATAAAAGAAGGTTAATACAAAAAGGCGAAAAAGTCAAAAAGTTAAAATATTTAAAATATACCATGCAGCAAAAGAAATCTTGCAACATCTGTATGCCACACTCGTGCAACCTCGTGCATGACTGATTGTCCAAATCGGTCAGTCGTATTTATATCTACTCCTTTGACAAAAATATCTGACAAATATTGAAAGTCTACTAACTTTTGTTCTTCTTTTTCAATATTTGCCAAATCACTAAAATATTTTATCAAAATTCGGCTATGTTTGCGGTTTTCTATACTGCCTCGTTTTATACGTCGTTTTTCCTTTTTAACGTCTTCATATTTGTCAAGGTTATCAAGTAAACATGAATCTTTAGCACTGAAATCCTTGCAATCTCCACTTGAAAAAATCTTATCTGTTGTTAAACCATTTTTTCTATGGAAACCTTTGACGAGAGCGCTCTTTAGACGGAGAGTGTTCCGAAGGTTGCTCCATTTCTGTTTTGCGTTAAATGTATTATCTTTAAATAAAATTTTTGGAGATGGAATTTTTAAGTTCTGATTTGTGTTTACGTCGTTTTCTAAATCAACAACTTCAACGTAATGTGTGTTAAAGTTTGTAGAATAACGTTTTTCACTTGACCTAAAATTCATGGGTGCCACTTTAGTTTTAACCATTATTTGGCTCACTGATAAATACCAATTTATTTTCATATGATAATTTTTATGAGTGACACATGATACTAAACGCAAATGACCAATTCTTGCTTTTTTTATTGTTGCTTATATAGCGTTTGTCAACTGTATATATTTAACAGCTAATGCCAAGTTAAACTCATGTTTGTTTCCAGTTATTCTGCAACATCTAGTATACAATTATTCGCAATGAAACTATTACGTTATACCAGCTATGTTTCCATACGTTATTATTGCAGTTAAAATGATAAATATTATTCATAAATCAGGATTTTCATCATATGTTATTCTACGTAAGAAAAATTTTTCAATCGATTATATCTTGAGGGTTAATATTTTATGACTTTTTAAATTATTGATATCTGAATTCCCATGACTTGGTGACAGTAAAATACAGAAAATCGTCTAATAAGTATCTCAGGGCTTACACATTTTTATTTGAGTATTTTTGTTTTTTATTTGAAATCATTTGAAAAAAGTTAACTAAATAAAACTAATTTCTGTCACCTTTTTTCTACAACTGCTTAATCTTTTAGTCGGAAGGAACGTGCTTCATTTTTCAAGTTTAAAAAGTTTAAATGGCTAACATGGTTAACATGGTATTTTAGCATGGAGATCTCATGGAACAAATTTCAGATCAACCGTTTATAGAAAACAGAAGAAAAATAAGTTTTATACCATTAGTCTCTGATATCCGTTTTTAGTTCCTGCTTCTTTTTTCTTTTTCACAATTATAAAAATTCCGTTCTTCTCTAATTCAGTTAATTAAAATTACCTATTAAAACTGGGTACCAATAACTTTAAGGTTTGGAGAAAACGAATAAGTAACCAATAAGTAACGAGTAAGTATTAACAAACATTAATTTTTTATAAATACTAGAATTCGTAGTATTACTTTGATTTTTGGGATGTATCAATCCTTTATTCTTCATGACTTTGTACGGAAATATTTTGTCTTTCACTTTTTGTATGGGTAAATTCAAATATTCAACTCATCAGAAAGTTTTTGTTTTATATTCTGTAATTGAAATTTTGTTTATGTGGCATGAAAGCCTGCATTTCTATTACACCTTAAAAAGTGTAATTTACGTGGTTTTCGGCGGAGTAAACAAGATAGTATAAAAAAATTATAGATTAGTTATTGCAAAAGTAACAATCCGATGGAAAATTTGATATTGGAGAACATTTTGTAAAATCCGCGTGTATAACTAACTATACATACTACAGATATATGTTTTTTGTTAAGAGTAGTTTGACTGACCTGAACTGGCTACCAATAAACATTATCTGAGAGTAGAAGTTGTGAAGTACTATTTCAAGGTGTTTGGATTTTGAGAGTTATTAATTATTATTATTGTTGTTATTATTATTTATTATTATTATTGTTATTATTACTATTATTATTATTAATTTTATCTTTTCTGCTACAGAAAAAAAAAATACAGTCTTAATAATAACGTACATAATTTTTTTTTTCAATAAAATATATCTAAGAAAAAGTTTTTAAAATTATTCTTATTTACCTAACCGTATGATTTCAGTGAAAGCTCGGAAACCTCGGAGAAGAAAATTTCAGTCTTATCATCGAGAACTGATTTTCTGCCTGATTTCGCTTTTGAGACCAATGTATGAACTATGTTTTGTATTTACCAATACAAAATAGGATTTTAAACGAAAATTTAAAAATCACAAGAAGAAAAAATATATAGCTTAAAAATATAAAGTTTTTTTAGAGAGAGATTCAGGTTAACAAAAGCAATTTTGTTCCACAGATGAGGCCAACGAAATGCAATGACAAATTCTTTTTACTTTGTATTAATTGGTAGTTCTACTGATAAATAACGTGTTAAAATATTTTCTTTTTGGTGGTGTCTATAATTTCAAAAAAATTCTTTTGGGATAAATTTTATTTACATTTGAACATTAACGAAAGAGTTTGAAAGGTGTTAAGCTCGTATACATTTAGGATATTCATTTCATTAAAGAGAGGTTTTGAGTCAGTAAAGCGGTTTTGGTAATTGATTGAATAAATAGCGTGTTTTTGATGACGAAACAGAGTTTCTAGTTTAGATTCATGAGTGCTGGCCCAAAGCTATGTTTCCATAATTTAAATAAATGTGTACAAATGCCAAATAAATCTTTTTTAGTAGTAACTTATTCAACATCGTTCTCACTGTGTTTATCATTGCCCTCCGTAAGCTAAATGTGTTCTTCTCTTCTGCCTTAAAGTAGTCGTCAACACCTGAAACATTGGGTCACCTGAAACATTGGGTCACCTGAAACATTGGGTCACCTGAAACATTGGGTCACCTGAAAGATTGGGTCACCTGAAAAATTTTTTCCCCTCTTAAGACCTTCTATAAGTATTTGAAAACAAAGTACTAAACAGACTTTAGGTTTTATTTACTAAAATTAGGTTAAAAATATATTTTTGGCACGCAAGGTATTCCACTTCTTCCCTGATAACCAATACCCCAAACCCGTTGCTAAGTACTTTTCTCAAAAAATATAAGCGGCATTTTACGATTATTAAGCTTGTCAAGCCAGTTTGGTATTTTGCTTACAGATGTGAATAACTCAAATTATCGGATATT
>JAUZNK010065274.1:0-10265 GCA_035046665.1 Euphysa ruthae
CCAAAATAAACAGGTGCTTACAGGTGGGTTCCACCTTCCAGTTTTACTGCGTACTTACTTTATGGATGGCCCTTATGTATTTTTTTACAGAGAGATCTATATTCAGAAATTATTTGCTTCTAGCTTGCAAAACAAGACATGAGATATTGGGATCGAAAATACTTTTGTAGAGATTAAAATTAGTTATTTATTTGTCCAATTTTCATGAAGAAGACTAGTACTAAAGATTATTCTAGATAAAAATTGCATCATTTTTAAGTGCATTTTACATATAGATTAAACTTTTTTCTGGGTGGTATTTCAAAAGGCTTGGTAAAATGGCGATCGTTTGTTAGAAATATAGTAGTTTTTTTCATATTATTGAAAAATATTCCCCTTTTCGAATAAACCCCCTCTCTTCAATCCTGTATGATGCATAAAAAATATTCAGGTGTAAATTTATATTTTAATTGATTCTTTTGTTTTTTCTGTTAGATACTGTCCGAGTGGTAAATGAGCAAAAGCATGCACTGATGGTTGTAAAAAATCCCGCTCTGTTCCCTGAGCGTTGCATTCGTGAACAAGGATGTATTGATATATGGTGGATTGTACAGGATGGTGGCTTAATGCTGCTGTTATCCTTTTTACTAATGAAACATAAAGTGTGGAAAAAGTGTCGTCTAAGACTATTCACTGTTGCCCGTATCTTTTCAAACTTTTAACACCCTTTTAACACCCTTTTAAATCCAATTAGGCCTTTCAGAAAACTTATGCTGACTTTTTTACTTGTTTTGCTTTTTTTTATTGCTTTTTTCAATCTAAAAAACTGAAGTATTTTGTAAGTATTCATAATGCTATTATTGATAATATCTGTTGAAGTATAGTTTTGGTCATTACACAAAATTTTTAGTCATTAATGCACTGTCTGCCTATACCTGCTCATGATGTTAACCATCTTAATATTTAAATAAAACTTTACTACTTTTTTGAAACGTATTTTGAAAGGAGTAAACTTGCTTAAAAAAAGTAGAAATTGTTAATTTTAAAAAACAATAAGTATTCCCAGAACGTTTTAGATTTCAAATAAACTTAAAATTATTTGCTAGACGCTGAAGGTACTTTTTATTGCTATCATTTGCTGTTTGTTATGAAATGACGTGTCTAGATTTACCATTATCTAAATAATTAAACAGAACTATCAGACAACAGTGTTCAAATTAAGAAAGATCTTGTGGCTCTTGTCTACCACCTCAGAATAAAAGCTGAAATAGAAGTCATTGAAATTGTAAGTTTTTGTTTCAAGTTATTAGGTTAGATTTGTTTTTTACATATTTTTATCGAATCTTAAAAATAAAAATTAAGTGTCTAAATTATTTACTTAGAATTGTTGCTATTGCAAGATCATATGATTTCTATCATCGGTCATCGGTTGCTTTCATCAGTCATGTGATAGTCTAAAAGTTTCTTTCATCAGTCATGTGATAGTCTAAAAGTTTCTTTCATTAGTCATGTGATAGTCTAAAATTTTTTATCACCAATCATGAGAAAAAATCACAAAAAAAGTATAAACTTACCAGGGTGGCCACTTTTCCTTGAAGTCCTGGATTTTTTTTGTGTCTTTAAAAATTGTTCATTAATTTACTAACTGTCGTGGAAATTGTTGATTTGTCCTTGAAATATAATTTCAAATGCATTTTTCTAAATTACGTTTTTTTCATAACATTTGCAAAAAGGATGGAAGCATATTTGATTTGTTTAACAATTTTGGTGTTTAACATTTTAGGAAAAACTTATATTACTTATTTTAGGAAGTGTTCTGTGTAATTATCTTTCTAGAATTATTAAGTTCAGTTAAAATCAAAGTTATGTATAAGAGTATAACGGGAATTAATTCAAGGAGGTTTCTAGTTGTTACTTTGTGTTGATTTAGCAAGCACTACTCTGAATTTGTTTAGTTTGTTATATTTACTTTAGCGGTTGTTGATAATATTAAAGCAAAAAATAAAATGAATAAGAGAGAGTGCCGCTTTCATGATGAATGGTTGAGGAATAAGCAATTTAGTTTTTGGCTAAAGAAATGAGATAATTTGAAGATGTCAAGATGTTCCTTGTCAGCAGTCATTCAGTATTTCAAGTATGGGAAGGAGTGGTCTGACTAGTCATGACAAAGGTAAAAGACACTAAGGAAATGTAAAAGCTAGGACATCAACTTTGCTATGTTCTTTCAAAGAATTTAATTTTTATTTCATCTACAAACATTTATTTACATCTCCAAAGGCTCTCTTACCTCTACCTCTCCATCAACTGAAAAGCAACAATCAACCATACCGACTATCGCAAACAAGATGGTTATAACTGAAACAGAAATTTTGTGGGTGCTAGATGCTGTTTTGTCTCATAATTCATTTTGATCATGTGATGGTAAAATAAAACTGTTTGTTTGTATGTTCCGAGACAGTGGCATTGTTAAAGAATTTAAAATGGTTAAGACAAAGTCATGCTAATTTTGGATGAGCTCCATGCTTCAGTAGTATCCTTCAGAAGTAGACCACTTCATATTTTGTTATCTTGTATGATGAAAGTATGAATAGAGTTTTACAAGAAATACAGTTCGATATATTTGTTCGCTTTTTTTAATGGTGAGACTGGGCTGGTTGAAACGAGATATTTTGATTCAACATTTCTAAGAAGAGCTAACAATATCAACCTCCATACCAAAATTTTAGAATCTTTGGCATCTCTTCTTCAGTGCAGAATGCTTCAATTTTCTATAGATGGACCCAAGTTAACTGGAATATTCTTACTAAACACCATAACCATAGAGAAAAAAACAGTTTCCTAAAGGAATAAATGTTGGAAGTTGTAGACTACATATACATGTTGCATTACAGACTGGCTTCAAGTCTACAGATCGGAAGCTTGACAAAATAATCAAAGCAATGTGGCATTTGTTTAATGATTCTCCAGCACGGAGAGACATCTATTTCAGAAAAACAATGTGTGATACTTTGTCACTTTCATTTTACACAACCATATGGATCGAAGATGGTCCTATTGTAAGAGCAATCGAAATCTGGCCATATATGATAAAATCATTAAATGTAGGCATATCTCTTACTAATAGTAAAAGGCCTCAAAAAAACAAATAATATGACACATTAGTTCACCACCATAATTTTTCTTTGATTGAAGCAAAGTTCCACTTCTTTAAGTATTTTGCTTCACTTATGAAGTCCTTCTTAGTTAGTATTCAATCTGACAAACCAATGCTTCCATTATGCATTTCCGTTGGATGGAATGATGAGAAGTATAATGAACATTTTTGTAATAAAAGATATTATAGAAACGGCTTCCATTTATGAAATAAACAAAATTAATGTGATAAATAAAGATCACCTACTTCCTCCAAGTATTGTCCATTTGGATACAGCAACAAGATTAGTACTCAAAAATTCTAAAGCAACTGATAGTTTAAACCCTTGAATCTTAATGGAAAAAAATTATTCCTTCACTATTGAGGTACAATAAAACGTCAAAAGCTGCAAAACAATATGAGAGGTATATTAAATCTTCTCAGCTAAAGTATTAAGTCAAATAAAATCACACACGAGCCTGTAAAATTTCTTTAAACAAGCACCTTGTTTTTCTGGCTAATACGCTTATCTGCAGAAAAATCTTTAAAAGTTGCAAACGGGTAAAACTGAATTTAAAAAGCTGAAAACGGACTAAAAATAAAAAATTAAAATGATAAAAAAAGATCTAAGTAAAAAATGATGTTATTAAGGGAATTCATATGCAGACAAAGCAAAATATTCCTGATTATTTGTTGAAAAAGTTTGCAAAATTTAAAACATTGGTAATGTTGTTAAGGAGTGTTTTTGTGATGTTGGTAAAAACAGAACAGTGCAGGAGATAATGACAGTTAAATTTTGTTGCAACTACAGTACGGACTGATAGCTTCAAAGAATTATTTTGTTTACCATGAATCTTTGTATTTTTTGGATTTGCATATCATGATTGAGGAATCTTTATATTATTTAATTTGTATAAAATGATGGAAGAATCTTCATATTTTAAAATTTGTATATCGTGATGGAAGAAGTTTCATTTTACGACCAAGCAGTAGCATTTTAACATTATCTGGGGATTGAAAAGTCAAATGATAAGTTACTGTGAGGTGTATTTTTGGACCAAAATAATTGTTTTGTATGTAAGGTCAAAATTGATTAAATTAATTTTTTTTTTTTTTTTCAAGAAATTATTTGCCATATCAGCTGAGTTTTTGTACCAATTTATGATGAACGTTATATTGTAAATATCTTTATCTTTTCTGAAAATCACTTTATGGCTTTTTTTTTTGAAGACCAGTCACCTGTCAGAAATTATTGTTCACTAAAAGACGGTTCATTTTTCAGCAAATTTTAGATTCAATTTTTTTTTTAAATTGGATTTAGAAGTTAAATAGCTATAACTTTAACAGGATAATTTAGTTTTGTCAATCTTTCTGTGGATGAGAAGTTGATAGCATTGTAGTTTTATTCATTTACAAACATTCAACTGATCAAATCTACCTTGTAAACCTCTAAATCGTAATACACCTTTCATTTCCCCCTGATTTATTATACATCCTAGGAAGACAGTGATATATCTGCTTACACCTATGAAAGAACCTTGAAAGCTGAAGAACGCAAAGCAATGGTTGCTAAGATGAAAATATCAAGGAAACAAAGTAAGCGGTTGGTAAGTTTTTACTACAATCCAATTATATTGTTCCGACACAAGTTATGTTCGCAGTTTTGCTTCAGACTCTGGCCGTTCAATGATCTGTATTCTTTTTCAGAGAGCCATCTTCATTTTCTTTGATACTTAAAATAATAAAAGCAATATACCTTTTATTGATATTTTGTTGAAACTGTTTGATTTTTATTTTAACCTTACATAAAGTTAATAAACCATTGAAGAAAATTTTTTATCATTATGGCCACTTGCCAAAAATTTTAGTGCTTGATGTCTTGCTGGTTCAATTCTGCTAGACCTTTGTATGGTATTATTTGTACGGTATTATTTGTACGGTATTACTTGTACGGTATTATTTGTATGGTATTATTTGTACGGTATTAATTGTACGGTATTATTTGTACGGTATTATTTGTATAGTATTATTTGTACGGTATTATTTGTACGGTATTATTGGTACGGTATTATTTGTACGGTATTATTTGTACGGAATTATTTGTACGGTATTGTTTTATTCCCAATTATTAAGTTAAAGCAAATTTGATGAATTTTTGAGACTTACTCTCTCTTCCTGAAATATTTAAAAATTTAGAATGTTTTCATTTATATTCGAACTCTTCCCTTTGTATTTTAACATTTCCGTTTATATTTTAACATTTCTATTTATATTTGAACGTTTTCTTTTGTATTTGAACTTCTCCATTTATATTTTATGGTTTCCATTTGGTGATTGAGGGCAGAATTTGGGAGAGAAAGGGTAAAATAAAATTTAAAAAAATAAAAAAAAAAAACAATGTGAAATACATAAATAAGCAAAGGTGAAAGAACGTTCCCTTGGACTTTTTTTACATTAATTTCCTTGAAATAAATATGTATATTTTGTTGCAATTGCATTGCCTACGTTGCTAAAAACTTTTTTTTTTTTTCTGATTGTGTGAGCACATTGGCTAATTTAAGATTTATTTAAGCTTTTCTGAAGGTTCAATTTTCCTATTCTTCCGACCTCTTATTCTTCCGTCCTCTTATTCTTCTGTCCTCTTATTCTTCCGTCCTCTTATTCTTCCGACCTCTTATTCTTCAGGTTATACAAGGGTAACAAAAGTATTGCTCAACACTTGTTGCCACATAGTGGTTATTTTCTAAAATTTGGTTTTTAAGTTATACTTAAAAGTTTTATCTTCATTTCTCGGAAGTATTAGTTTTTTTTTTTTTTTTGCTTTTTTAACGATATAATTAATCCCTTATGCTCTTGTGATATTTTCTTTTATTATGTCATATATTGACTAAAATAGAAGGTGGAAATTAGTTTTCAAATAATTTCGTATTCTCAAAACCAAGAAAATTTCAAGCTTTTTGGTTGATTCATTTTTTAGTGCTTGTTTTATTATGCTTATTAGCATTGTACTTCTCTAATCTCTAGAAATTTGTCTCGTTTGGTCTAATTGTCTTAAGTTCCGTGTTCATATCTCCCCTATGATCTAAAAATGTGCTTGTGAGCTTTGTGGTCTTGACTTAAATTCTAGTTGGGTTATTTCATTTGAATTTGATTCTCTCAATGTTTGCTTAGTAACTGGGATGCTAACTTGAAATCTTCCACTTTTACGTACTGAATTTTTGGGTAAATTTTATTCTGTGTAAAACTTTTTCTCTACTTCTGTGTTTTTCTAATTAACGGTTAATTAAGGTGTATAAACTGATATAAATTCTATTTTTGAGAGTATTCTTTTGTTGTTGTCATTTCTAATTTTTCCATATCCAATCTTTCTATACCTAATCTTTCCATATCCAATCTTTATATACCTAGTCTTTCCATACCCAATGCTTAATCGTGTTTATAATTAATGCTAAGTTTTTTTGGTAATTTTTACTTTAATCTTCTCTGTAACTGCAGCCTGGGGTGTTTGTAGAAGTGTTTGTTATAAAGAGCATACATGTCACTCTTATCCAAATCACCGAATATAGCTTTTTTATTAATTGATATAATAAATTTCAAATTTTATTTACATATTAACTATATTAGCAATTAAAAAAAAAAAGAACTATATCTTAATAAGGTTAGAACAACGAGCATAATCTGTACCTGTGCAATACGCTTTCTTCAATTTGCGCAAACACAAACTTGCTATATTATTGACTGTAAAGCCACCTTTAGAGTTTTAGATCATTATTAATTATATTTTTAATTGCAAACGATGTAAAAATCAATGTCAATGCTATTGGCGATAGCTGCTCATGGTAAGCAATGTGAAGGTAATATATCACTGCCGGGTTTCGTGGAGATTAAGTGATCGATGCCATGTAAAACTGTTAGTGGATACTCTAGGTGTACTACTTATAATTATCCCACGTCAGGGTATATTTCCTGAGTATTTACCTATACGACAACGTTTCACCTCTTAACTTTTAACTGTAAATGAAATAAAAGAGTTTATCTGATTTTTAATTTTTAGGCACAGGTAATTGTTGATAGCTCTCATGTATCAAGATCCCAAGAAAATTCTGTTACAAATTTAAAAACACAAGATTTATTGCAAGATGTTGCTACTTATTCAGACTCAAAAGTTTTAGATGCATTACAGACTAATTCTAATGATGTTACAAATTTTGATGCCAATCCCTTGATAAAGAAAAAACCGTATGTGTATTTATCTTGTTTGTCAGCCTTGCAATTGCAACACCCTCCCCATTCAGAGTTTTTTCCACCCCACTCAGCAATCTGAGTGCTATCTAAAAAAAAAACTTTTACTCATTAACTTTTATTATTCAACTGTTGTTGGTGAACTTGCGTAAATTTGATACAATGGTATAATTGCAATTAACGGTTTTACAGCTAAAGTTTGGATAGTATTGAAAACGTTTAAATTTTGAGAGAAGCATTCTAAAGTTAACGAACTTGAGAGGTTAAAATATTTCCAGTAGCTACCAGTAATAAGATAATTTTTCATAGCTCACCCAATTTTAACCGTTAACTGTATAAATTTTCTTGGCTCTCTGCTTCTTCGTAACGGGAAACACGCGGTTTTTTGTTTAAGTTTTTAAAAGTCTCGAAAAAATTTCTCGATAAGCTTAATTACGCTGAAATATTTGTGAATTTTTTTTTTTTAATGTTACAAATTATCATCAGGTCATTTTTAAATGCTTGTGTGTTTCCTGGAAAATTCTGGAAAAGACAGAAAATTTGGCACTGCCAAACTCTCCGTAGAGTTAATGAAATATCACATTGATTGAACTTGTTTTGGTAAAGAAAAGGGAACCACATTTTTAAATATTTGGAAAAATTATTCCTATTAAATTAGGTGATTTTGGAAAAATCTTTGGGTTCAGATTTTATTTATTTTGGTGAAAAGCTTATATGTTCTGTTAATTACATTTTTTCTGCTTTAGTTTTAAATATATGATTAAAGTCTTAAAACAATCTTTGTTTATTTTTACGTTTTTCCGAACTTGCTCCAACATAATCCAATTTATTATTTATTTCTGATACAAAAACGACGTTTTTAAAACTTTCAAACCCTTAAAATTTTTCATGCTTTGTGAAAAAAGCGTACCTTGTGGCTGGAGCTCATTTGGCAACAACAGGACAAATTCTCTATAGTAAGGAGGGTTTTTTATTTTGCTGACTCCGCAGATTTTTGGGCTGAAATTCCGGTCAAAATTCGTGCCTCTTTGTTCAAATTTTGTCTCACTTTCCAAAATGCTCTTAAAAATGTATTGTTCTACGATTTAATTTCGTGTCTTTAAACAAAGCTAACTGTTTTATGAACAAGTAAGTTTAAAACGTTTTAAATTGAAATATATTTTTAATTAAAAAATTATTTTTTTATTTCACTATATTGTATATTAATCACTGGTAGCGTAAGAAAAGTTGTTGTTTGTTGAATTCTATTGCAGTTTTGTTCTATCATCAGTTAACATCTACCATTTTTAACTTTGGCTTGCCAACAAGTTTGCCATGCTTTCGCAAACCTTTATGTATTGTTTCGCTAAGTTTTATTATATTTTATATGTGAATTAATGACATATTTGACCCTTTTATAAGATTAAATTATTGTCTTGTTGCTAAATTCCATATAAGAGTGCAAAAATTCGGTATATACTACCACCAGCCTCAAACTAAAGAAGCTGCAAAGTTACAGATCAGACTAAAAACAGCTCATAATCATAATGGTCGAACTTTGGAAGTGCTATTTTATTTTTTTCAAAGCACTGTGATGATATCAAGCTATCTTTCACCAAATTTATCTATCATCTCTTGAGGTTTTTAGTGAACTGAAAAATGTAGCACTCAGAATTGCTTTATCCTAAGCAAACCACATAAAACCTGTTGAGGACCTCTTTTAGACCAAGTCATGTAGGATGAGAAAATTAAACATATATTTTTCGTTCAGCTTTAAAAAAAAAAAAAAAAAATGTTTGTCAGTTTTTATTTTTGTATTGCAATGTTTTGCAGTAGTTTCGTAAATCGGAAAAGAAGAACAAAGAAGAAACTAGTTTTACTAAACCTACTTACTTTCTTTTAGTGACAAATCCAACGTACGACGGATGAATACAGCTGTTAAAATCAATAAATTAGTAACTGAAAGATCTAGTGATTCAAAACTTGTACTTATAAACCTTCCATTACCTCCTAGTTCTGTTGCTAAGCAACTTATTTGTATCTTTTCGATATGTTTAAAACCAAATATTAAATTATTTTTTCCAATGAAAACCGTGTGCCTAGTAATAAATCTAAAAATATCCAATTTGGATCGAAAACTCAAATTAAGAAATTTAGAAGTAAAACGTTTTTATTCTCCCAATTAATCACGAAAAAGACAGATTAAAGAAGACAAGCAATGAGCCCATTTTTAATAAAATAACATTTTTTTAAAGTATATTGATTAGTCATGTGCTAGAGCGACGGTTTGAGAGGAAAGGTGCAGGCGAAATAAAATTTGATTTTCAGTGTGACGTAAAGACGCCTTGAATATTTTGAAGATCGATAATAAGGGGGAGAAAGAAAGAAAAGAATAAAAATGTGGATTTAGATAATAAATTTTTGTTTCCTTTTTGTAGATTTGGCTTTTAATCTTGGACAGTCAAATGAAATTTTTTATGTTGGTCTGGTCATAGAAGTTTTTAGGTCTCATTACAAAGAATCATACTACATCATAGTATGATGCAATGGGTAATTAATAAAATTTTGTGTTTTTATCACAGATCATAATTATGAATAGACGAGTTGAATGAGTATCTTAGAAGAGTACCTTTTATTTGCGGCCACAAAAAGTTCCAATGGGCTGGTCCGGGCCCGAAAATGAAATTTTGATTGTTTATTAGACTGTTTGCGGTTTGGTTCTGTTGAAATTTTCAAGACAATTTTTTGTGCTATTATGTTTTTGAAAACCTCAAAAACCGTTGAAACTTTCGTTGGTTTTGATCTTCAATTGATTTTTGATTTCCGTCGAAATTCATCGAGTCTAAATACATTTTTCGAAATTCATCGAGTCTAAATACATTTTTCGAAATTCATCGAGTCTAAATACATTTTTCGAAATTCATCGAGTCTA
>JAUZNK010065285.1:0-10316 GCA_035046665.1 Euphysa ruthae
ACATATATATATATGTATATATATATATATACATATATAGCATAGGTTCACTGGTTTTCCTAGATATGATTCGTGTATGGTCATTTCATTTAATAAAACTTTCGAATCAGGCATGCAGAAATCTTGACATGCACCCATATGACCCAAATGATGTAACCAATGGCAACTTCACTTCCAATAAAATTTTAAGATGTATAGAATCAATTTTGACAACATGAAGGCATTAAATAGAACCATAGCTGGGCAACGAGAGCCATTAATACGTAGCCATACTGTATTTACTTACGGTATAACAATACTTTCTACGGTAACTTTACTTCAAACAAAAATTCTTAGATTCAATGTTGAGATACAACTGAACCAATAAATTTTGCTTAAACCTTATAGACTTCCTGCTGTTGTCAGGAAATTTCGCTTTTCAGGAAAACTTTTAGTGCAGGTTAAGAGAATTTAAAGATTTCTATCCAGAATATTTGTTCGAGGAAGGCAAATTTTTCCTTAGAAAACTTTTCATATCAGTATTTTTTTTAGAAAAGTGAATTAAGTTTGGTGAGCATGGAGGAATACTTTGACTTTATAACAAACTAAGTAGACAATCATTTGTTTCACTTGTCAGTCATTGTTTCACTATGAATCAATTTTCTATCCATTCACCTAAAACTTACTGCTATATCGAACTGCACACATACTTAAGCTTTTCGCCAACTATCAATATCATAGGGAATTACAAATTAATCTAAGACCGCCTAAAATATACCAAACCGTTCAAATTAATCTAATTTTGTTAAAATGTAAATGATACCATGGTTATGTTTTAAGGTTTTTAATTTCCAATGTTACTACTATTTCGCCTGTGGCAACTTCATGTAAGAGCAAACGTTTTGTGATTGGTCCATCGCCATGCTTTATTATCGACGATACACTCACTTCAGTTCGACCAAGAAAATCTAAACAATTGGTAAAATTTATATTCTGCTTTGAAAAATATTCAATTCGAGATATAGATGTTTGTTTAACTTACTTTGTTTAATTTATTTATTCATTCCAACAAATTTGTTTTCAAACAGCAAACAAAATATATATATATATATATCTATTAGTTTACCACCTGTTAGCTCCTTTTCTGGTGATAATCGATTACTAACAGGTCTATCATATAGAATATAGATTATCTTGATATACACAGAATTAATTTTTTACTAATAAGTTTATATGAAAAAAAAAAAAATTAAAAGAATAAAACAATAGCCAAGTAAATTCTCTTGTAAAATCTAAGTTTTGATAATAAATCGTAAAATTGGTCCCGTACAGGCTTGGTGATAAAATGTTTGAACTGGAAAATATGCCATAACAGCAATAATACTTTTTGATGTTATTAAAACTTAACACAGAATCAAGAAAGTTACTGAAAAAATAAAAATTATCCTTTTTGAGCATAAGTTGACCTTCTTAGGACCGAGGGTTAGAAGATAACAATAATAATTAAAAAAAAAATCTAATTTTTAACATTTGATTGTTAGGAAAAAAAACAGTTGAATAATACAAACCATTAGGTGAAAAGAAATCTCGATCAAAAACGGAAATACATAGCACGTCTTTATTAATGTCTTTTACGCTAAACATCATCTAAATAAAATATTGCGCAGTATTTTTTATGACTTAGAAAATAATGCGATATTTAAGAACTTAATAAGAAAAGTTTATTGATAAAATTTTGAAAACAAGGGAGGCGTTTAATGGGAAACAATATTCCATATCAAAAAAACAAAAAAAAAAAATTTTTTTTTCTTGAAAAAAAAAAGAAGATATTTAGACCAAGTTGTTATGTAGAACCTACTAAATTTCCAAATTATGTGATTTTCAAATTAGTGGATGAGAGTAACTGTTTAGTATGCTTCTTGTTGTAACACACCAGGAATACAAAAATATATCTATAATAGCTAAAAAATGAAAAACAACCGCTAATAGATGGTTATTTCTTTTTTAACAGATATTCATGTGTTTTGTGCTTGATAGATAATAGAATGAAATTTAATGAAAGCCTGAAAATTTTCAAGGAAAAAATGGCCAATGAGTTTAATAGATTGGTAAACTCTGCACAGCCCAAAGAATTATTACACAAAATTTAAGCCCCCAATCATTTTGTAATAGAAAATTGGAAAAAAAAGAACAAAAAAATTTTGATAAACTTAAACAAAGAGACGTTCATACGCACCCACAACAGCTAAAATGGTTAAAAAACTGGTTAAATTCTTGTTTTTAGACTACTCGTAAATAAAATCGCTATAAATAAGTAAAATGCTAAAATCAGGTATAGAAATAAATGGATATTACAGTTTTATCCATAATAAAGCAATAAAAGAAAAACTCTGTTAGGGTGCTCAAATTTATACAAGTAAAGCTAATATACTAAAAAAATCTGGCTGCAGTAATATATTTCAAAAATTTATAATTTTTTATATATTTCAACTATTTTATTGTAAAATATTATATTATATTTCCAGAAAACAGTTTAACTGAATTAATTTTCGCAGACCACAGATTCCATAAAAATAAATCTGATTAAAAAGTCAGATTTTAGCTTTCAGTGAAATTATCATCCAAAAACATCCAAAACATCCAAATTTGACATTCGTGGAAAAAAATTGAAAAAATGAATCAAGTTACGGTAACACAGTCCTAGTTTTCATATAAAGATCCACTAAATGACATACCGTTGAATTCCACTTTGGATTAAGATCTTTACAAATAACTTTAGTCTTATGTTCCTGCGATCCCATGCTTACTTCACAGTATGGGTCACTGGTTCCTAAGAACAAAATATATTCTATTGTTACAGGTGATTTTATAATAAAGCCACCAAATTTAATACAAAAATAGCATCTTCAAAGCATAGTAGGACAGTAGGACTTTACAAATCAACTAACTTTGTTGTTAATGCAAAAAGATATCAAGTATTGCTTTATATTTCTTAACGGTACAAATTTTTGCATGTAAAAGTTTTTGAAATATTTTTTTCATAACTTTTTTTTCTTCTATTTTCGTATTGATGTTCATTGGTTTTAAAATGTGAGTTTTTTTTAGATATATTAAAATTAGCCGATAGCCTAAAACAAAAATTAAGCTACAAGCACAATAATTTTTTGCAGAGTTATTTGATTGAACATTTAAGGAAATTATGTGATTAATCGAATAACTACATAATTTCTTAATGTAATAATAAAATTTTTTGACAACTCCCTGGCCATTGCACAATTTTCCTTAGAAAACCAACACATTCTATTTACCATATACTATAAATAATATTGATGCGCCCTATTTGCCCTATTTGTGAATCTGTGTTATTAGCAGCAGTAGAAAGAAAATATTATAGTGACTTATTATTTTTTTTTTTTTTTATTTACTCATTTTTTTTCCATAGTTCATACCTCTTGATCCTTGTTCTGTTTATGTTAATGTAATCTAAAATGGACTCATAAAAAATGTAATGGACTTAATGATATTGATTAGCATTTACTTCAATCAAATCCTTTTCATTCAAATCCTTTTGTAAAGTTGCATTTTTCCTCAATTAAAATCTTAAATACTGAATCTATACCATATTCTACATTATTTCCATCATGATTAATTTATTTCTCGCCTTTCAGTTTCTGACAATGATAACATGGTATCATTTTTCAATATAATATCTCAATATTATGTTATAAACGCTTGATTTTGATTTGAGCATTATTGGAATAACAAAAACTAGACCCAAGAAAAACACCCCTTCCTCTGTTTCAATTGAACTTGAAGGTTGTAATCTTGAACATACTCCTATGGAATCTTCCTGTGGATAATCTCCTTCGTATATATCTAATAATTCAAACTATAAATGCGGAAATAATTTGTTGATGTACAAAGCCAATTTTCTTGAATTTATATTTGTTTAAATAGACTAGTCCTAAAAAATCAAATGGTATTGTTGGATGTATTATAACTGAAAAAATCTCTTGATACTGGTCATTTTACAATGGGAATTTTTATTGACTTTCAAAAAGAATTTGATACTGTGGATCATGATATTCTAATCTCCAAATTAGAATATTATGGTATTCGTGACATAGCATAAGATTAGTTTCAATCTTATTTATATGATCGCAAATAGTTTGTTTCAATTAATGGGTATGAATTTTCTCTAAAATCTATTGTATGTGGAGTTCCTCAAGGATCTGCTTTAGGCCCACAAATCATCTGTACATCAATAGATTATGATAATCCATTTGTAAAAATGTAAATTTTGATCTAAGTAATATAATCCATTGGCTAAATATCAACTTAATACCCCTGCATGTAGACAAAACAGAGTTCATTATTTTTTTAGAACCTTGGAATGTAATAAATAATGTAATCAAGATCAAAATCAATGGCAGAAAAGAAAAGCTTTATCTTTACAAATTTGTTACGTACCTGGGTGCTTTAATAGATTCTAATCTTTCATGGTATTTTCACGTAGATGAATTTCAAAAAAAAAGTTCTAACAGTATGCTATGTAAAATTTGTTACTTTTTGATAAACCTCCTCTTAAAAAATATCTACTCTATTTTCTCTTCTCACTTGAATTACTACTGTCAAATATGGGGGCAAACAAGAAATTATCATATCAATAAAATATTTTCAGTTCAATGACAATTTATTTGCATTATAAAATTTATAAACTTTCAACCCTTTAGATCTGATACCTCAGAATCACTTAAAGAACTAAAAATTCCCTTATTTTCATCTATGGTAAAAGTAGCAAATCTTATTTTCTTGTTCGATTCTATCAATAAAAATCTTCCATCTTCATTTTCAAATTTCTCTACTGAAACTCGAATAAAGAAATTTTGATAATAGGAAACTTTATGTTCCATCCAATAAAACGTAAAAGTACGGTAAGTATTCTACAATTTATCAATGCATCTGTGATTGCAAATCTCTTGTTTCTTTTGTAAATTTATGAATTTTAACTCCCTCCTTCCTCCATTTAAAACAATATAAATTTAAAAAACTGTCATTAAAGCCTCTCTTTAATCTTTTTTTTTTTTTTAGTTTTTTGGATTAATATTCTCTTCTCTCCTTTTTTCTCTGTTTTTATTTTGTCTGGTTATTTTTAACACTTTTTGCATGAACGTTATAGGATTTAAAGGTCAATTGGTGTTACTCCTTTGGCCAGTTTTTCTGTTATGAGTGGCCCCATTCAATTCAATCGTCTTTTTAAAAAAATGATTTTTGTAATATTTATAATTTTTTATAACTGTACAGTGTGGCAGTGTGGCCACTTTATATCAAAAAAAAAAGAGAAAAAAAAAAAAAAAAAAAAGAGTATTTGTACTTTTTCCAGGAGTTTTTCCCATCAAGCTTAGTACATAGAAAAAGGCCTCGTACTCAGAAGACATACCTGCAAAAGCCATTTAAATATAAAATAAGCAATTTTAATTTTAGACAAAAAGCAATTAACAAACTAGTTTATACATTAAAAGAAAACATGGTTTAAAAAACTTTTTCCAAATTTTTGATATTTCTTATTTCCAGAACTTAAACTTATATATAACACAGAAAAAACGTTTTTGTAGGACATTAACTACTCTCTCACACACTTTGTATGTCTGACACAATGATATACAATATGTGTTTTGAACAAATCCATAATATGAACAACAACTCAACTCTAAAAGTACCTTTGTAAAATAAAGTTTGACATGAATAAATCTTTATAAAAATCAAATAAAAATATGGGTTACAAGAAACCCAATAATGAAAAAGCTAAAAGAAAGCTAGAAAATTGCCACTTTTTATGAACACTCTTGAAAAATCTGCAATCCCCAGACTCCAGGGATTGCTAATTAGTCTGAAACTCTCAAATAATATTTAACTCCTGTCCCAACTTTTCCAGGGCTTGGTCTATGCTAGTCACAAGTTCTTTTTGCTTGCAAACTGTCAAAGAAAATAAATTTGCTTTTGTCAAAAGAAACAAATCTTTTCTTTCTTCTGCCGCTATGCTGTACTTATCATCATCAATTTTTAAAAACTCAATGCAAGACTCGACAGCTCTTTCCTTGGTTTTAATATTTGCCATTTCTTCAGTTTCGAATTTTTGTTTGTTGCTTTTTCTTTCATCTACTGTTTCTTGTTTGTTAACTTCAAGTTTTGCAACATATTGGGGATATGCTAACTTAAAGCTTTTAAGCAAATTGTTTGAAATTAAAAAACCACTTTAGGTTGTCAGAATTTACATGATTATACACAATGTTGACAATTCTCTCAAAATAAAATTTTGATGTTAAAATAACTTTTTAGATGTAAAAACAGCAATTATTCTTAAAAAAATGAACTAAGCTACCAAAATCCCTTTTTCTGTTTTTTTTTTTTCATAATTCAGACAATCCCAGTTAAAAGCTTTGTTTTTTCTTAAAAACTTATCCCCCTTCCTCTACTGGGAGAATGAAAAGTGTACTGTAAATCTTGGTTCTGCCACAATATTTTGTCTGGGATTGTAGCCCTAATATGATCGGAACTAGTAGACTACTTATTCATGGTGAACTATATACCTCAATGGCTATTTTTTACACTCACATATAAGTATAAATACATCCCATCTCGCTGGAGGACCATGGAACATCTGCCACATGGCTTTCATTATTTTTGCCAGTTCCCATTTGTTACTTTGGACCCTAGTTTAAAAAGCCCTGTGCACAACATGTAGGCCACAGCAACCAATGTTGATTATGCCTGGCCATTCCTTTTCAGTTCGGTACTCATCCAGTAAATGTAAAACCTCCCAATTGCTATTTAGACCATCCAAACTAAGTTGAATCATTCTCTGTGGAAGAAGATTGTCTATAGATTTCAGAAGATGATTCAACAAGCTTAATGTACTTGTGTGTCTTAAAAATTGGGAATCAAAATATCTGGTAATTACTTGGCCAACCATATTGTTCCAATAACACACATTCAAGTCATTTGCTCATCCTGGGTAACCCCGTTCATGCTTTCATCATAAGATACTACTACAAATGGTGACGGGTTAATCGATTTTTAAAATTTGTTTTTAAAACATACAGCCAAGCCATAGTTTATGTAATAACTGAATTTAATTTTACTTAAATGGAATGATTTGGCTAATTTACTATCACTAACATACATTTGAACAAATCATTTAGCTCAAGACACGATTGTAATGAGAAGACATTACAACTTTCAAAACCCTCAAAATTTCCACACGTCTAGCGCTCACTGGTATCACCATACCTTCAATTTTTGTAGATTTTTGTTTAACCTGAGAACTAGCAATTTGAGTGTTGTTTCGAAAAAACAAACTTCCAACATTCAATTTTTTACTCTCCAAAATATTTTTATGTTATTTTCAATTGGAATCACTTGTTAGGGCTGAAGCACCCATGCTCAAAATCTTTGCAGCAAATATTACAGCGAGCATTGCCACTCGGATTTTGATATCCATAAAGAATAGGAATTTTAAACCAACCATTATTAAATAAAAAATATTATAAAATATATATAAAATATTAATATTTTTGACATCTTTAAATTCTTTATTTATTTACTTTTCTAAACAGAATTAAGAAATAAATATAGAGCTAGTTTAGATACAAAATATGTGAACAAAACATACCACGGAACACACTTAATATTAAAAATTTGTATCATGACCAACAACTATTTATAAATAATGATATCTATAACAAAACTAAACCAATATGTTACTTTGCCAAGCTTCCAGGAGTTTTCAATTTTCCAGGAATAAAAATAAATTCAAGGAGTTTCCAGGATTTCCAGGAGTAGTGGCTACCCCTGTGTATAGCTATAAATATAAAATTTTTTGTTGCAAGATTGTTTTTGGAAAATGAATTATTATTTATTGACTGATTGATGATTTAAGACTCTTGCATATTCGATTTTGCTTCTGTACATCTGTTAAATAAATTTTAAAAACAAAAAGTCAAAAACAAAAAATGTACTCTTTATTACATTTTTTTCCCCAGAAATTTTTCATGCACAAACTATGAGAAAAAATTTGACGAAATTGACATACTCAAACTTATTAGAAATAAATTTGAAATTGACATACACAAACTTATTAGAAATAGATTTTCTAATGTTATAAAAAATTTCTATATAATAAAAACATATGAAGTTTTTAAGTAGGATTTTATGGCATCAACTTCTATAGCGACACCCTGCTCATTTGCTAGTTTCTTTCAGTTAAATTCTGCTAGCTTTTTTGAATTTTTTATTTTTTCTGCTAAAATATAAAATGTGCAAACTTCTTTTCCAAATAAATCAAAAACAAAATTTGCAGATCAAGATAAACTTACGATAAACTTATTCAGTTAATCAGTTAAGGTAGAATCCTATTCAAAACAAAATATTGGAAATATAAAATCAAGCTTTATTGGTATTTTTTATATAAACACTGATTATCAGGAAATAATTTAAATACCGTTGGGATCAGAAGCCTGCAGATCGGCACCTTCCATTATGGTAACAACTAAACGACACACTTCATTACTATCACATATTGATCGAGCTAAACAACAAAGTACAAAAAATATTTTATTGTCATATATAAATCTCAGCTCCAACTTAAACTTTCGAGAAATTCTTCATTGAAAAAGGTAACTATTTATCAATCTTCACAAAAATATTTGCATAACATCTAGAATATGAAATAAACACCAAATTTTGTTAGAATAAATTTCCCTAAAGAATTCAATGTCAGGGATTTGTCCACTGGTGTTATGACTAGAAAGAACTGCGCAAATGGTTTTGAGAAAAACATGCGGTGAATGGAATACTTTACAAGATCATTGGAGATTTTGCAGTGGCTCAATATTAAGCATACATTCAAACAAAATTCAAAGGGTAGAGATAGTATTAGAGTGAAAGCCCTAACGAGATATATAACACCATACAATATTATTTCATAATTTGAACATAATTTTTTAAACAAATTGAAAATTGTAATGTCTGAACAAATTAGCATCTTTTTTTGGGTCACAAGAAAGAAAATTTTTGGCAGGTGGTCATATATAAGTAATTTATCATAATCATAATGAGTAATTTATTGGAATGTGGCTCAGAGGTAGATCATACACCTTACATGCGCTAAGCCTCTGGTTCAAGCCTTGCCGTGAGTGGTCATCTTTTAATAAGTTAGACTTTCGATGACCTCCTGCCAGAATGGTAAAAAATATAACTTAAAAAAAAAAGAAAAAAGAAAAAAAAAAAAGAAAAGTAAAATACATTTTCAGAAAATGATTCTGAAAAAAAGAAAAAAATTCGAAAATGTTGTTTAAAAATCAAAAACGCTTTTTTTTAACATATTTGGGTTTATTTAAAGAGTGGATTTACATAAAAGATTATTAATAGGTAGTAGTTTGCATATGATTTAAATGCACTTCCATGATAGTGTAACAAACAAAGATTCTACTAGATCAACTCCTATCAGTTTGTCCAAAGAGAAATTTTTTAATGAAAAAACATTGAAAGCCTTCAAAAACAAGATTGTTGTTATTTATTTATCAAAAATATCACTTACTAATATAATCCAAAATTTAAGCTTAATAGAAGAATAACATTCCAAAAAGTCATAAAAAAGAGCCGATTATAAAGCTTTTTTGGGGACATATTTGCCCTGCCCAAAAATTTGCAAGATGGCAATCAGAAAAAACTAATGAGCAGATTTCAAAAACAGTAAAAACGAACAAATTTAACAGCCCTATCTTTAACTTTGATCTTCTCTTTATTCAGCAAACCCCCTCTGACCCTCTTCTCCTCACTACTGTCACTTACTATTTGTTCATTACTCACCCTACTCATGATTCCTTTCGATACCAACCCCTATTTCTTACTGTTTACTTTATCCACACAGACACATACACTCATTCACAAAATACTAAAATTTCTCAATCAATATGCAGCAATCACTGTTCCTTACACTAAGATTGAAACATTGAGCATTTAACTCACTAAAAAAGCGAAGTGTGAAAGGCATATTACTTATAAGACTTAATGCTGTGTATACAACCTCACTTTGTACCAAAAAAAATGCCTAAAAACAATTTATAGTCCTGTCAAGCCATTGACATAAATAAAAGTGTTGCAACACCCTATTTTTTGTTAAACTTAGAGATGAACACACAAGCATATTTATTTCCTTTACCTAACAAGCTAATTTGAAGATAAATGATAACATATGTATGCAACACATAACAAAATGATAACATATGTATGCAACACATAACAAAATGATAACATATGTATGCAACACATAACAA